>PVLD010008872.1:0-80912 GCA_004027595.1 Dinomys branickii | reverse complement strand
ACTAAATTTGCATGTCTGTATATGGGTCCATACATCTACAATTCGAAGATATCAATGGATAAAGCAACAACTACTGTTGAGACCATATCACCTTGTCTATAGATTAGTTGTGATTGTACTATTTTCTATGATAATGGGTGTCTGTTTGTCAATATGTTTTTGTACTTTTATGTTTCTAAAATTAAAAAAAAAAAAAATGTCTATATCCTAATCCTTGGGGCTTCTGGAAGTGTTAGGTTACACAGAAGAAAACTAAAGTTGTGATGGAATCAAATTTGCTAATTAGCTGATATTTAGATAGGGAGATTACCTTGGATTATCCAAATGTAATCAAAGTATTACAAGTTTCCTTAAGGATATAGAAAAGAAAGTCAGGGAGATGTGGCATTAAAGGAATTTAACATGCCACCCTGGTATTGAAGAAGAAGGAATAATGCCACAAGAGAAGAAATGTAAGCTGATTTGAGTAACAGGAAAAGGTCAGTGTATAGTTTTTCTCTAGAGACTCTAAAAAGGAATGCACTTTCAGTTGCTCACACCAGAGAAGCAATGCAATATTTGCATGTTTGTCCAAATTATTTCACTTAAGAATATTGTCTCAAGGTGCATCCATTTACCTAGAAATGTCTCCAGTTTATCCTTATTTAAGGCTTAGTAGTAATCCATTGTATAAAAAAAATCTTTTTGATTCATTGCTTGGTTGATGGCAAATTGGGCTGCTTCTAATATTTTGCTATTACAAACTATGCTGCTATAAACATGCACGTGCATACATCACTGTGGTATGATGCTTTTAATTCTTTTGGGAAGATATAAAAAAGTGAAACAGTTTAGTCACATGGAATCTCTAATTTTACTTTTCTGAGGAATCTCCACACTATTTTTGACAGTGGTTGCACCAGTCTACACTCCCTGTGTAGAGGAGTTTCTTTTCCCCCACTTGAGCCTGACCAGTATTGGTCATTGGTTGACTTCTTGATAATAGCCTTTCTTTCTAGAGTGAAATGGAATCTTAGTGTTGTTTTAATTTGCAATTTTTGAATAACCACTGATGTTGAACATTTGTTCATATATTTGTTTGCCATTTCTACTTCCCCATCTGAAAAATGTCTACTTATTTCAGATGCCCGTTTTTGGAATGGGTCTTTAAATGTGAGGGGTATGATTTTTTGAGTTATTTATATATTCTAGACATTAGTCCGAGGAACAGTTGGCAAAATGTTTTGCCATTCTTTAGGTTTTCTCTTCACTTTGTTCATGATTTTTTTTTTTTTTTTTTTTGCTGTGCAAAAGCTTTTTAATAAGATGACATCCCAGTTATTGATTCTTGGTAATACTTCCCACATGATCAGGATTTTGTTCATAAAGTCTTTGCCTACAACTATGTCTTCAAGAGTTTCATCTATCTTCTCTTCCAGTAGATTCAGTGTTTCTGTTTTAGTATTTCAAGCTTTGATCCATTTTTATTTCAATTTAGTGCATGGTTAGACATATGGGCCTAGTTTTAGTCTCCAGCATGTGGATAGCCAGTTTTTCTAACACCATTGTTGACAGAGGTTCTCTTCCAGTGAACGTGTTTGAATCCTTTGTCAAGATAAGGTGATTGAGTGTGTTTGGGTTGTTTCTGCATCTTCTAATATGTTCCGTTGATCTTCAGGTCTGCTTTTTATCAGTACCATGTTGCTTTTATCACAGTAGGTTGGTAGCATAATTTCAAGTAAGGGACTGTGATGCCTCTGGCCTTAACTCTGTTACCCAGAATTTTTTTTTTTTCTATTCTAGGTCTCTTCTGGTTCCAAATGAATTTTAGGATTGTTTTCTCTAATTCTGTGAGGTATACTAATAGTATTTTGATCAGCACTTCATTAAATCTGTATAACAATTTTGAGAGTGTGGCCATTTTCACTATGTCGGCTCTTTCTACCTAAGAAAAAGGGATACCTTTCCATTTTCAGATATATTCTTCATTATTCTTTTTCCTAGTACTATAGTTTTTAATGCAGAGATTTTTACTTCTTTGTTAGATTCATTCCTAAGTATTTCATGTGTTTTGATGCTATTGTGAAAGGCACGGTTTCCCTAATTTCTCTCTCAGGGAGTCTGCCATTTGTGTACAGGACTGTTACTGATTTTGGAGTGTTGACTTTGTATCCAGTTATGCTACTAAATTCAGTTATTAAAACTAGAAGTTTTGAGGGTCTTCTATGCAGAGTATCATAGAATCTGCAAATAATGCTAATTCAACTCCTTTCTTCCATATCCTCATTCTTTTTATTTCCTCTTGTTGTCTAAGTGCTCTGGCCAGTGTTTTCAGAAAAGTATTGAATAGTAGTGGCCATAGCAGAACATTGTTGCCTTATTCCTGATTTTAGAGTGAAAGCTTTCACTTTTTGACCATTTAGTGTGTTGTTGGTTGTTCGTTTGTCATAAATGGCTCTTATCAAATTGAGATAAGAAAATACCTATTCTGATTTTCTGCAAGGTTTTTATCATGAATGGGTGTGGGAGTTTGTCAATGCTTTTACTGAGTGTATTGAGATGATGATGAGATTTTTGTCCTTGGCTCTGTTGATACGGTGTACTACATTTATTGATCTGCATACATTGTACCATGCCTGCATCCCTGGGTTGAATCCTACTTGGTCATGGTGTATACGTGCTGCATTCTGTTTGCCAGTATCTTATTGAGGATTTTTGCAGGTTGTTCCTTAGGGAGATTGGCCTGTCATTCCCTTTTTCGGTTGTATCCTTGTCTGGTTTTGTTACGAGGGTGATAGTTGCTTCCAGGAATGACTGTGAGAATATTGCTTCCTTTTCAATTTCATTAAAAAGTTTGAGAAGTAGTGGCATTAGGTGTTCTCTAGATTTCTTGTAGTCTTCAGCAGTGAATCCATCAGTACCTAGGCTTTTCTTTGTTGTGAAATAGGAAGAAAATGTTCAAATGGGAGGGGGAGTTGGGGGAGGGAGAAGAGAAGAATGAGAAAACAAGAAAAGAAAGGAAAATGGAAACAAAGCTTTTATAAAGGAGGGGAAGAGGGGCTCGGGGGACAACAGGCAAATGGGAGGAAAAGAAGAATCAGGACACATCACGTACGGTACAAATTCCCTACGGTGAATGTGCTCGTTATGTATATCTAGCATGGACCAATAATCTTCTTTAATTGAAAATAATAAAATAAAATAAAAAAGCAAAACAAAAAGGAATGCAAATCCTTGATTTTAATCCAGTGAGACCATGTCATGTTCTGACCTACAGAACTATGGTGTAATATTGAGTGTTCATGTTGCTGTTTGTGGTAATTTGCTAGAGCAGAAAAATAAAACTCATACACATAGCTTCAGGGAAGATAACTCAGAAGCATTTCAGTTTTATCTGTATTTTCCTTTCTCAACTCACAGCCATAGCACAGCTCTGGTCCTCTCTAGGTCGTGGTAACACTGTTGATCCTTTAGCCACTTCAGTTCTATAGATACCAATATTTCTGGTGTGATCACTCTGGGTGCTCTATCATCCTTTGCTGATTATCTAAATCATACTGTTTCGGGGATGCAGGTCACTCTGAAACTTAAAGTCATATCAAGGTAATACAATTCTGAACAGGTAATATGAACTTGGTATCAAATCCAACAACGTACATAAAGAATTACACACCATGACATTGCAGGATTTATTCCAGGTTCAACCAAGCATGATTCAACATTTAAAGATTAATTCATGTAGTTCACCACTATCAACAAAGAGTAAACATATAATAATAGTAATTGATGCTGAAAAAGCATTTGACAAAATATAACAATTCATAATAAAAACTCAATAAAACGAGAATAGCAGGGAATTCCCGCGATGTGATGAAAAACAGTTACAAAAAGCTTACAAACAATGTAATTCTAAATAACAAAACAATAGAAATTTTCCTCCTAAAATCAGGAAAAAAGAAAGATTGTCTCTCTCAGTGGTCCCATGCAACACCATGCAGAACACACAATTTAAAGCAACAATACAAGGAAAGAAGATACAATCAGGGAATAAACATAAAACTGTTCATGCTTTTTGGGGATTTGTTTTGTTTTGGAAATGACATGACTGTCTACATAGAAAATCTCAAAGAATGACTAATAACCAAAACGTCTTGCAACTAATAAGCAATTCCAGGAAGACAGCAGGCTACAAGGTTAACCCGAAGATTCAATTGTTTTTCTGTACACTAGTGATGGGAAATTGGGACTTTTTAAATACAAACATGATACCACTTAACCTAGAACTAAAAATGAAATATTTGAAGATAATTCTAAGAAAGTATGTATAAGATCAAGAAGTAACAGAAGCAGAACAGCCAACATAACACTGAAGCAGACAGAGAACAGAGTAGAGTAGCACTCCTGACTCACTCTAAAGTTACCAGGATGGGCCAGATGCTGTGGCACATTCCTGCAGTCCCACCCTTTGAAGGGCTGAGGCAAAAGGATCACAAAATCAAGCCCAATCTAAGCGATTTAGCAGTTTACCAGAACCCTGTCTCAAAATAAAAGAGGGTAAGTGTCTGCAGATGCAACTCAGTTGTGAAGGCTGTGGATTCAACTCCCAGTACCCACATCTGCAGAAAAAAAAATATAGTAATAATTAAAAGGCTATGAGTTGGTGTGTGGTTTTGGTAAAAAATACAGAGAGAACAATGGACCAGAGTAGGCATCTCACACAGAAAAGCACACATAGCAGTAGAGACACTTGAGCTAAAGCAATTTAATGGAGAGAGGATAATTTTTCTAACAAAGTTATACTGGAACAACTGTGCATCTACATGCAAAGATAAAGAAAGGAATCTAAACTTTGTGAATCTTGGTGGGAGGCTAGATTAAAAATAAAAACCCTTTTAATTCTACATAGATCTAGCGGTCTTGCACATTTATATTATTTCTTTATACTATTTATATATATTTATGTTACTTAGACTACTATCAATTTCGGAATTGAACTGTTTCAGATCTTAGTGATGATGCAATGTTGTATAACAAACTAGGAGTTCCTGATATCTGATTAATATCATTTCTTAAAACATTGGTGCTGCAAAAATGAATATTGCTGAGTTATTTCATTTGTAAAATGGAAATGAAAGCACTGCTTTCTGATATGGCCACAGAAGTATAATTAAATAACGCATATGAAACACTAACCACAACATAAATATCTCTTGTATTAGATTAAATTCAAGCAAGAAGAATACAAATTTAAAATCAGATAGGTTTAGAAAATAATTGCCACTGACCAATATATCCACTACCCACTGCATCACTGAGAATTTCCCACATAGAGTAAGATTTGAGAAAGGTCTCTTGAAGTACAAGACTGACAAAAAAGTTGTGCTTTCTTTTACAAAATAATATTTTCCTCTTGGAAAACCCTCAGGATTTATTGTGCATGATTAAGCCACGATTTAGAAATTTTCATTGCTGTTTTAGGGCCACCTTCCTGGGGATAGGGCATTTACTTGCTTCTTACATTGGGTCTGCCCACGTGGGTAACTGTAGACAATGGAACATCAGTGTGCATGGCAGAGCAAAAGGCTTGAGAAGCACCTATGACATTGTGTTTGACTCTGAGATCAGCATGAACGTGATTTGCCTAATGTACTTGTTCAAGGAGGCTGAAAGACACCGGAGCAGATCCTCCCACCTACAGCTTGAAGGGAAGCACATCAGTCACAAAATCTGTATCAATACCCAGCTACCCGCAACTACAGAACAGTTTGCTTTGACCAAGAGATTGGTGACAAGTAACCAGTACAGGCCAACAAGATATTGTGATTATTTTTCCCTGCCATTTTTGTTGGCAAAAGTACCTAACATATGATATCCTATTTTAATTATTTGCCTGCTGGAAGGCCCAGAGCCATATTTGAAGCCCAGTTATTTTCTCAAGCAATCTGCATATTTTGGCATTTATTTTATAGGATTTCAAGTTTTTAACTTTATTTGCACTTCCACATTTGAATTCTATATTTTGATTTATTTGTCTCTCTTATTAATTTTATTTTGTTGTAAGCTTCTTTCATGCTATTAAGAACAAAATCATTTAAAGGAAAATACAGAGTACTTATCATGTGTCAAGAATTATAAACAGGAATAAAATGTCTTCTTTGCTCTTAGGATGTTATAAACTTGTAAAAGCAACAAATATCTAATGATAAATAAATATAAATTACAATGTAATACTATAGGTATAATGATAATAGTTACATTAGTAATAGTTATATTAGAGCACAATATACATATGAAGATATATAGAGAAACTTTTAAACATAAAACAAACATAAAAATGAGATATTAACTAGACCAAGGAGTGGTGGGGTCAGACCAGGGGCTCTTTACAGACTAATATTTGACTTCAGTACTAAAAATAAGAATTTTACTACGTAAGAAAGTAGAAAAATTTTTAAGAAAATATATAATTTGACAGCACTGTCATATGAAACAAAAGGGGACAAAAAATGGAGCTTATGGGACTTTTTTTAACCTCACAAGAGTTTAGATATAATATCCAAAAGTGGGAATGGGTAATCTTAACAGAGGTGAAAACTATTTTCTCTTTACATTTAAAGAATAAAAAGTTCCATTGAACTGATAAAAAGAAATTATGATAAGAAATACAGACCTGCTTATACTTTGCTATCACTGAGATTAAAAGAATAGAACTAGAAAGTACTTTCCTACAATTCCAAGTATTTAGTTGCTCAGATGAGGCACAACATATTGAATCTTACCCTTGGCTTCTTCCCAAAGTTTCCTGACATGCGAAGTCTGGAGCTGGTACAGAACTAGGAATATTAAATAAGGAAAAGCCACACGTTCGGTTTGAATCATTTTTGGCAGATGCCATCTCGCTTGGTCTTTCACATCCCCACTAATAACCCATTATTTGACAATAAAAAAGATGAGTCAAGCTTATTCATAAATCCAAACATACAAATGAAATAAAATAGGTTTCCCTTGGCTGCTTTGGTGTTCTTTGATCACATTGCCAGTATATATTTCTAGACAGTAGTGGTAAGAACATTGGTTGTGACATTGTACCCCTCAGTATCTCTTTGCATACCTGGTGTGAGAAGCAGCACTTTGGTGAAATTAATTGGGATTGCAGTTCTTTTCCCTGGGTGTCTCTTATCCCTGAAAGAAGACAGAGTCTAAAACCTGTGCCAGAGGATAAGTTCTGGAGGGTCAGGCCAAAGACGAGCCCCCTCCAAAGCCAGAAAACAGCTATGAGGATTAGAAGTCCACAGACTGCCACACCAAATTCAAACTCCAGGAGGAGCAGAGACCAGGAAGCAACCCGAGGGTGAGGAAAGGCATCAAGAAGAGAAGTAATGAGGGGTCAGCATAGTTGCTGAAAACCGTTTGTCAATTGACAGTGCAATCAAAGGACACTGCTAATATTTTGCTTTGTCTTTTTGTCTTTTTGAGACAGCGTTTCACTATGCAGTTCAGGCTGGCCTTGAACTCACTTTGTAGCCCAGCTTGGCCTCAAACACACAGCAACCTTCCTGCCTCAGCCTCCCAAGTGCTGGTGGCATGTACCACTCTTTATAGGTAATACGGTAAGTGTATGAGAATTTTGGACTTGGTTTTAGCATGGTACTTCAAAGTGAAGCTGTCTTAGCATAGCCTAAAAGGTATTTTTCTCAGTTACTTTTCTCATTGCTGAGACAAAGTACCCAACACTCAAAGTGAGAGGAGGAGAGGTTTACTTGGCTCACAGTTTGTAGAGCTTTCAGTACATAGTCACTAGGCTAGCTCCAAAGCAGGTGTCGGCATGTCAGAGAGGCACCGCAGAGGAGAAATAGTCCATGGCTGGGCAAGTAGGTGAGGCCACGTTAGCCCTCTCTCTGTCCCTTGTATTCTGTGCAGGCCACCTGCGCTAGAGCGGGAGCCACATTCCTTCCCTTAATCCTAGCCGGGACTGTGCCAAGCACGTCAGTGGATGGATTTGGTAATCACACACTTAATCCCAGCACCACACTCTCTAGTTGTAGCTGCTGAGGGATTTCCATGTAGAGAGACAGGACACAGAGGCCTTTTTTGTGCTGCTTTGTTTGTGCTGACACTGACTCAGTAGATTCGTATCCGAAGGCTGAGTGCCGAACATGGCATAGTTGAACCCGTTCATACAATTTTTGTGTCTGTCTCCCTTATATGGGCACACACTAACATTCTATAGTCTGGGGGGATACACATTAACACTCTGTAGCTGGGTTGGGTGTGACTTATGCTACAGTTCCGTCAGAAGTTTACGTGCATACTCAGAGGCTAATGCTACCACACTGTAAAAGGTTCATGCCCCCATGTGTAGGGAGGGGCCTACCACACAGCTACCTCTGAAAAGCCTCCTATGACTGCATAAGGCTTGGGGGGGGGGTGGTATCTACATAGAAGCCATAATAGCATTTTATATGATTCTGGCAGATGCCGGCCTCACGGTGCTGTTTTTACCGTATTGGCAGTGGAAACATCAGTCTGTTATCCCACCAGTTTCAATCAAGTGGAATTCGGTGCAAAATAGGGCTGCTTAAACCAAAAGATTCCCTTGCCTTGGGTTTCAGGGTCATGAAGGAATGTGGGAGAACATCACAGTACTGTTGTGAATTCATCTAAAAGCAGAAGCATGGCATTGATTATTAACCTTGTAAATAGCCTTCAACCTATTAACCTTTTTTATTTTAAAGAGAATTTTAAAAACAACAAAATAACAACATAGACAAAACCAAAACAAAGCAAAAACAAGAAAAATGATACAGGGTTTCAGAACAAAATGATAGGGATTAACAATGGTTGTTGTACAATACATATCATGAAAGGGAAAGAAATTGCTATTAACCTTTTTTAAAAAGTGAGTTTCGCTGGGTCTGCACTGCTAAACAAATGAATATGTGCTTGTGTATATTTTAGCATGCACATTGCAAGCTATAAGCAATACCTGACTTCTAAGATGTAACAATCTAAAAATTAATCTAATGATCTATGCTCAAGAGGTGAGATCAAAAAATAACAATTTAAACTATGCAGGTTATCCCATAGTTGCCACCATTAACAAACAAAATCTTAAGTCACAGTCATAAAGCTTGGCTTCCTCTACTGCTTCGCTTGTTTGGATGAGCAGCATCAGTATCAGATGCTGCCTCACAAGTCCTACACAGTAAACGTGAGTGCGTTTTTACTAAGTGTTCTCCCTCAGACTCCCTGCAGTTAGCAAATGGTCCTAGTGCACTAAAGGAATTTTCAAGTTTCAGAACGAAGTTTGGGA
The DNA here is from genome assembly GCA_004027595.1 of Dinomys branickii. NCBI lineage: Eukaryota > Metazoa > Chordata > Mammalia > Rodentia > Dinomyidae > Dinomys > Dinomys branickii. The sequence goes on along the minus strand of PVLD010008872.1, from coordinate 71,620 downwards.
ATATTTTCACAAGCATTTGCCAACTGGTCAGGTCTAGAAACAGATGGTAGGTAATGCAAGTCTGTCCCTTCTCCTTCGGAATTCTGTAGGTGTGCCAGTTCAGACTGCCCGCTCTGTACACAGTGATGAAGTCTCTTTCCATATCTTCCTGTGTCCATCTTGATACTAAAGTATTACTGTACACTTTTCTTAGCAGATTTATTCTAACACATACACACATTTTATTCACCTAGCTTCTCTATTCCTAGGGCATTCATCTGTGTGATTCTGTCTTTGAGGCAATGAGAACTGCACAAGAGCATTAGTCTGAGATGCACTTGGCAACAAATATGCCGGGGGAAAACTAAGGACTATTTTTGACATTATGGGAAGGTACTTTTAAAAAAATATATCCTAGTAGATTCCCATATTATTTTTAACATTCTTTAATAGTTCAGTTTTTTATTCAAGCAGTTCATTTGCCAACCCTTCATCGTTTTCACACTACATTTTGGACTTCATCTTCATTATGTTCTTTCAATGTAATGCTTCTTTACATTATTATTTTTATAACATACTTACCTCTACTTTATATGCAAGCAAATATTTATTTTCATATATTTTCTGCTATTCCTGCAGTTTCAGACTCTATTAGATGAAGTGGAAAAAAAAGAAACATCAAACATCAAACATAAAGTGAAAAACACCTGAGCATCATTTCATATTTATGTGACCTTGGGAAGGAACTTGAATGCTTGGATGCTTTAGATTTAGTGTCCTCACTCCCAAAATAAGAATGCAAAACCTTGCTTCGCTCATAGAGTTGCTGCAAAATTAAGTTCGATGGTGTAAGTGAAAGTTTCCAATATTGGGTGCTCTATAAGTATTTGCTAACATTCACTTGAGTACTTTCACTGCCGTTAACAGAGCTTCGAGCACGTTCAGAGCCACTGTGGTGTGAAGGTGCTTGCTCACACAAGACTAAGCAGAGCTATAAATTCGTTCAGGCATTTATATTTTCTAAGGGAACTAATCCAAAACTTTCCTTCAAAATTATAACTCTCCATGTGTATAATGACTGCTTAGGATAATGGTGGAATTTAGACAAAATTCCTCCAAAGAACAACGATGTTTTCATAAGGAACGGGCAAAAGGAAAATTGTCCCACTGAGAACCATCCACTTACTATCAAGTCACCATCATTCTCTTCTTTTGCATCAGACTCCTTTCCACCTCACTTAATAATCCCATCTTCAAACTCACATTTTTCTACATTTGTAGCTTTTATATCCTCACATATAGGCCTGTGAAATTCAAACTCCAAGTTCTCAGCAAGTACCAGCTCCTACGCCTAGCGCTCTGCAACTCCAAATGCGACCCATATACGAGCAACATTATTATCAACCTAAACCTGTTAGAAAAGCAGAATTTCTGACTCTACCTAGACCTAGGGAATCAGAATCTGCATTTTCAAAAGGTTCTCAGGTAAGTCTTTATGTATACTGAAATCTGAGAAATACAAACAACTCTGGCTCTCAACACTTGTTGCACATTAGAAACATTCCCTGCCCTCACAAAACTCTGATTTAACTGGTGTAAGTGGGCACTAAGCATTAGTACTTTTGAAAGGCTGCAGGTGTTTTTAACGGTCTGCCACATTTGAGAATCTCTTTTTCACCTATCATGCTTTCCAGCTAGCATGCTTATCATGCTTTAATGTGATAATGCTTTCAAAATCTTCACCTCCCGGGCTGGGGATATAGCTCAGTGGAATAAGCGCTTGCCTAGCAAGCGCAGGGTCCTGAGTTGGATCCCCAGTACCGCAAAAAAAAAAAAAAAAAAAAAAATCTTCACCTCCCTTATCAACAAGCACTAACACTCTTAAAACAAAAACAGCTTTGGCTACCACCCACTTAGCAGTGCTAAAAAGACTATAAAAAAGAGATATATGTTTTTAAAAACTTTTAATTTTTACTTATCACTGCATATGAACATAAAATTTTCTCAGAAATTGAGAATACAAATTTTTAAATATGCACAGGCCTTTGTTTTGTATATTTATATGATAGAAATTTCATCTTCATACCCACAGTTCACATATATTCCTTTGCCATTTTTTTAAAAATACATAAAAGCTGCACTATGAGAACGTAACAGAGAATTTCCAGTGAAGTGTGAAAGCTTCTTTTATGAACCAATATCTTCTCAAATATAGTAACTCTTAGTCTTTATTATCATCTTGTAGTGGAAAAAAGATGCCACAGAGATGGATTCTTTTTGTTTACAGAGAGCAAAATTCCCACTGCACTGTTTACATTACCTTTTCCGTTTAATGCATCTCGCAAACGCTTCTTCTTCAGTATATACCTTATTCTTTTCAATAAACCAATTTTTAATTCTCTGTTGCTTGAGATCCGAGACATACCTGGTTCCTTTTGATATTTTTGTTTGTTTATAAATGGTTGTTGATCATTTTTGTGCACCACAATATTAGATGAATATTAAACACATAGCACAGGGTAGGGAGGGCGCTTGTGAGGTATGTTTTAGGGCTGTAATTCCCCCTATTAAAGGTATGTGAATTTTAATTCACACAGATGTTGCAAATCAACACTAAGGAGATACTCACTTACTCTTTTAGCACCAGTATGTGCTTCTGCACAGTTTTATTCTTAGCAGCTCAAGATACCATCACAGCTTTTAGCTTTTGTCAGTATGATAGAAAATAAATGAAATTCTATAGTTATTTAATATATTTCATTCTTTATCTGTGAAAAGATCCAACATCTTTTCATATATTTTTGGTTACCTGCTTTGCTTATTTTGTATGCTATATCTCTTTCTGATTTTTATATTCAATCCAGATAAATTAAGTTCAGAAATCAAATGTTTAGGGGTAGTCAAGCTGTGAGGATGTGTTAGACAGGAACACTACAGAAAAGCCAGGACAAAGAAAGGGATCCCCAACAGGTACCCATTTCCAGCTTACACAGACACGTGTATAGGATCTCAGAGTTCACAGAGTTGGTTTCTTCAATTCTATCATCAGTGACTGATGTTGAGCAGAGTCTGAAATGGAAGCTAGAGAAAGTCAGCTGTGGAAAGCAGAGGCGAGCTAATGAGGCTGCAAAAGGTCAGTTCTACTCTCTCTAAACCGATGACTCAGCATCAATTCCTTTACCACCTGAGGACTGAGACGGCCTTTAGCAGAAACAGGGTCATCCTGCCCGAGAAATGCCATGAGTGTTCAAAAGAAAGCTCAAGACTGAAAGGGCTCAGAGAGTGAAAGCTCCAAGACAAAACCCAGACATGTGGCTGCTGCCAAAATGCCTTTACATAGATCTAGCTTGGAAATCTTACAAACCACTTAGCAGCGGTTGGAAAATGATTTTCTTCACTCTGACACCCAGCCCAAGGAGAAGAGACAGGACAATTCCATTAAAAATCTTTTAAAATTTTTTATTAGTATGTTTTTAATCTGTATTGAATCCATTTATCCTGGGGAATTGGTACACAGATGTACTGCATTTCCATTCTTTCTACCTCCCCTTCCTCTCCTCTACCTTCCATTTCCCTCCATTCCCAGATCCCTTCCATGTCTCTACAAAGTCTCTTTCCTTATTTCCTGTCATTTGCTCTTTAAGTGATTTATACTCTGTGTTTCTCATATAAGAGAAACCTGCAATATTTCGTATTCTGTGTCTGCTTTATTTCACTTAGGATTATGGACTCTGGGTACAACAATTCTCCTTCAAACAACTCAAGTGTATCCTTCTTTATGATTGAGTAGTACTCCATTATGTATAAATACCACACTTTGGGCTGGGGATATAGCTCAGTGGAATAAGCGCTTGCCTAGCAAGCGCAGGGTCCTGAGTTGGATCCCCAGTACCACAAAAAAAAAAAAAAAAAAAAAAACACACTTTCTTTAGCCATTTATCTGTTGATGGGCATAGAGGCAACTTCCAAAATTTAGTTATTGTGAGTTGTGGTGCTTATAAACATGGTTATGCATGTGTCACTATAATATTTCCATTATATACTCTATTGATAATTTATTATTAGATATTATTAGTAAGGACCTTTCAAATAATTGTAAGAGCTTACTAGGAAAAAAGGCATGTAAGTTCCAGTTTATACCTCAACATTATATTTTCTTCAAAGCATATTGTCCCAAAAAATTACTTCTAAAGATAGCCAGGCACTAAGAAGCTGAATTAACCCAACCAAAGTCCCTGAAGAAGCACAGTGATCCCAAATGTGACAGATTGTCCTTGGTAAATCACTTGCTAGCCCAGTTCCTAGTGTATGTATGCCTAAATTCCATGAGAGAGCCATCAATAAAACCAGAAAAGGCTTGCTTACAAAAACCCATATAACAATGATATTCATTGCATCCATTTTTACATCTAAGAATGTAATTGTAAGAAAGAAAAAGAAGCAATTTTGCCTCTAGGAGAATTTATTCTCTTGTTTTAAATTAATCAACCATCAGCTTTTTATCTTGGCCTCACTACAGGAACTAAGGCACCCAGGAGAGCCCTGGGATGAAGGAGGTGTAGGGCAAGGATTCTAAAGGCAGCCCCTCTTCAAAAGAGGCAGCATGTTGTGGAAGTGAGGTTATAGCCTGACGAACGTGTGATAGGCGAAGAGGTAGTTGCTAGCATCATTACGGTGTCTGTGGGGCACGGGAAAGTGAGGTGAGGGAATGTAGTGTGATCTAAAGGGCAAAGGTAGAATGACTGGACTCCGGGCCAGCAAAGAAAAAGCGAAGATGGCTTAGCAAACTGCAGACCAGGCATAGTGACAAATGCACCGTGTCCATAGGCACAAGGCTGTGATGCAACCAAGGGAATGTGAGATAGTGTACTCGCAAGTAGAAACCCAGACCAGTGAAGTAAAAGCTATAACTTATTACAGTACTACCATGGTGCATCTACGAAATGTAGGTACATCTATGAACTTATTTACAACCAGAATATGTAATAATATTTCAAAAAATGTGGCTGATATGATAAAATACTTAAATATTTAAAGAGTTTAGGACATTTTTATATGGTAAGGAAGAAAGAACTCTATATCATACCTGCAAATACTTGTTGAAAAATAGGGGTCGAGATAAAATACATCAAAATATTAATGCTACTATTTTATCATAGAAAAATTATGTTGTTTGCTATGGTGTTTTTTTTTACTTTAAAAATCATGAAAATAATGAGCCTCAAAGGCTAAATGTTAAAAGTTAAGGCAGACAAATGTAAAAAGTACTGTGAATAATATTCTTACACATTCCTGTTGCTTATTGAACTCATTCTTGTTTTATGTAAACTGACATCAATTTTAGGCACAAAAAAAGATGCAGAAGTTATACAATCTGTCACTTACACACATACTGAATGATACTCAGAAACATGCTATTGTGGCTCATGGCTAGATGGAAGAATATATTTTAATTTTTATAATTGAATTTTTAAAACTTTCACCTCTTTTCCTTTCTCTTTCTCTTTTTTCTGGAAACTAATCAAGAAAATAAGTGTTTTTCATTGCTTAAAACTTATCCATAATTTTACTTCACAAATGTCACATTTCTGCCTGAGTGTGACATTACAGGAAGCCAAAATAGCATCTTTCTTAGTGTGCATTTGAATCTCATACAGCCCATGAAATGTCCCAGGTGACTACTCTTCCCAGTCCCCACAGCGCTCCTGGAAACAGAAGGTCTGTAGAATATAATGTGCTGCGTCCAAAGTGGCACCAGAGCACACACCCTATGAAGGCAGAGCTCCTCACTCCCTCTCCTTAGTTCATGGAAGAAAACAGCTTCCTAATACCACGTAGGCACTGATATCATTCAGTGCTCATCAATATCGTTAATCCTAGTTCATCATGCTAATCTCAGATTATTTTTAAAATAATTCAAAGAAAACTCATGCATTTTCCCTATTGATCCAAATTCAGTATTTTTAAAACACCAGGCAAGTTTCATGCTTACCAATGCCAATATTTTGCCACACCTGTGCCCCAGAGGACAGGGAAGAGCTTCTAGTTTCCAAGATAGTCATGCTTACATCACTTTTCTACCCAAATCCTGTGTGCCATGGAGAATGGGCATTTTCAAAGTGTTTGTTAATGAAGCATTTCTACAGGTTGAATTTGGTTTTGTGTACATTTATTTCTTCAGTACAGTTCCTACTGAATTCTCAAGTCTTGTTTACTGTGTTAATGTCCTTTATATTCATCCCCATCTCTCCAATTGCCATTTGCTGAGATTACCATATTCCTCCAGCCCTGTTACATTACGCCCTTCAAATTTTTTTATTTCTATGAGTACACATTTGCAGTACATAATAATTGCATTCATTGTAAGGAGCTGGTATATGTACACAGCACATCTTAATTATTTTTACACCCCCTTCTTTCTGCTTCTATCTCTAGGTTCCCTTCTTATTTGCAAAAGATCTATCTTTAATCAACCTCCATAATGTGATCAGAATGGAAAAAGATGCTTTCAAATATGCAAATCTGTCCTTTTCACTTTGGCCTTTAAAAACCTCCAGTGGTTCTTTTTAGACTATAGGGAACTGTTTACATTTCTCATTTACCCAAGCGAGAATTTCAGTCTTACCTGCCAGGCTAGATTCTGAGTAGCGACCAAGACTGCCAGGACAGGCAGAATCGAAGCAAACAGAGACATCTTTATTTCAGGCTGGGTGCAGCCTGGCCAAGGGCAAAAACACCACTGGCCCTGAACAAAGGAAGGGGCCCACTTTATAGACTATTTTAGGTATTGGAGGGGGAAATTCCACTGAGGAATGTGGAAAATTTAAGTTTCTCAGGGGTGTGGATCTGGTGCCTCTGGGCAAGAGAAGTGCAGAAGGACATCGGCATATTGCTGATTTACAGCGTGGCCTTCTGTAGACTTACAAGGTTTCCTTTAAGCCTGCGAACTCGGCCTGGGAACCTTCCTGATAAACACATTTACTTTAGTCTCTCAGGTGGAGTGAGGGGCTTCCTGTCTGAACAGACTTGTTGTTTGTCTGAGTTTTTCTTTTCAAGTTGGGTGGGGTGCAATGTGAGGGACCTAACGTTATCCTCTCCACCTTTTGTACTTTTCTCAGCTATTACTCTGATAATATACTTAATTAATATATTTGCTATTAATTAAACATATGGAGGAATATTTTCAATTATATATTTAACTACTTCTTTTTATCCCAGCTGTTTTATCCCCTTACATCTTTTTAACCTGATCCTTTATAAATGAAACATGTTGCTATAAACACCCCTAAGTTAACCTGACTTTGTAATCATTTTTAAGACTTGACTTATGCATCATTTGTGCTAAGAAGCTTTCCTCTGAATTAAAGCTGTCACCCTCTACCCTCATCTTCCTATAATATCCTGTGCATGCATTCATCTTATTGGCCACTCCATTAATTTTTGGTTGCATGTGTATCTCTATAATTAGAATGTGGTCAAACTGAAAACAATTTCAACTGTTTGATTCATCCTTTTATTGCTAACAAGAACTATAGTTGATTATAATGGAGTATTGAAAGGTCATTTATTGAATAAATGCAACATAAAATCTTTAAAAGTACCTTGCTGGTAAATGTACAAATAAAATTATCACTTTCTATGAATGCATATGGTAGGAGAGAAAATCAAGGCGTTGTACTGCTCTTAGAATCCATAACTTCCTTCCTGTAGCCTAGAGCAAGGGTTGGCAAAAACTATAGATTCCACCAGAGTTACCTAGCTTCCCTCTCAGAAAACCTCAGTCATCAAGGTTAGTGTCTAGTTTGGGAATCTCCTTTTTAACAAATGATCCACAGGCACACAGACATTTGAGAACCAGAAATACGGAGAATGTCTTCGAGATACTCTATTTGTTTTATAATTACATGTAAAAGACTTTAAATAGACATACAGTGCTACTTTGTTTTCACCAAAACACTATTCTATCTTCTGTGGCAAGTATTATCCACTCTGAAGTAAATAATTTCTTATTTTGACCTGTTAGGAAAAACATCCCTCTCAACACTTGCCTCTATTTACCTCAATTACCGCACAAATATTTGGTCCTGGAAACTCCAGGTCTCTACTAGTCACCCTTCTGGAGACATCAACTGTGGATTGAACGTCTCCCCTCTTGGATTCTTCCACTCAGTTATGCAGGCAACTGCATATGGTATTTTCCAAGAGGCTTTAAAAATAATAATAAGGTGTCAAAAGAGAAGGAAACTTAAAAATTTTGGAGCTATATTCCATAACATACCATAGTTTGTACAGCATGCCTCACTACCCCAGCAAAATCTTCATTCACTTATAAAACTCACATGAAGTGATGTAAAGGAATAATTGATCTGATACAATAACATAAAGCCCTAAGGGAAGGCACTTTCAGAAATAACAATTAATTATATTTCACTTGGACTATCCTTGCAGACTTATAGTACAATTGAAACAAAATCCAACTGGTCCTTTGTAATTTGGCTTTCGGGGTAGTGAAGTAGTTGGAATTTTATTACCACTCTGTAGTACTTCAGAGTATTTATAAATATACATAAAAGCAGCCTTCATTATTTCATTTGGAACTATGAATACATTTCCTTTACCACAGAAACAGAAATGATAAGGAGTAAGAAGCTAACTATGCTTATTGTCAAAAGTACATTCAGATGAGATGGATGTTTTTCTATGAATTTGTGCATTTGTATTTGTTAATCTACAAGTGCCAAGTGTCAATCCACCCACTCTTTAGAACAGTACAGAAAACTTATTAAAGCCAATAGTTCACATCACATTTACATTAATAAGTTCTTTATCTTAAAATCTATATTTCAAGGACAAAAGAACATGTAATTTCATTGGAACAGGATTATGAGGCAGCCTGCTTTCTAATGTTTCCCTGTGTTACAAAGAAATTTTGTGTCACCCTGGAGGTATAAACCTCTTATATCAGACACAAAGCATCAGATACTGGTTTCTTCTCTTGGAATTCAGGAATCCTGGGATTCACGCCAATCCTATGCACCAGGAAGTTACATGGGTTAAAGATTAGTAGCAAGAACATACACAGTAAAATTCTCCAAGATAATTTATAAAGAAGCAAAAAATTGTGTTCTTAGCATATGCCAGAAAATTCAGGAGTTTTCCTTCAGATATTACCTAAAAGACATGCTATCATTTTGTCTGTTACAACTGTTTTGCAATAAAAATGTAAATAAAAGTTTCTGAAAGTCTTGCTTCCTTTTTGTGTTTATGTTTTCTATTTTTTTTTTACTATTGTTGTTTGGTTGGTTTTGGTTTTTTTGTACTGAGGATTAAGCCCAAGGCCTTCAAGTGTCAACACCAGCTCTTTACAATAGTACAGAAAACATATCAGATCAATAGTTCACATCATATTTGCATGAACAAGGTCTTCCGCATCCACAGCTTTTTTAAAAAGTCTTGAGCACAGGTGCACCTTGAACATATGATCTGCCAGCCCTCAGACTATCAGAATGCTAGACTTACAGCTGTATACCATCGTACTCAGCTTCTCAAAATCTTAACCAATTTGCTCCCTAAAGTTCAGTTCCAAGTAGAAAAATGGCATTTGTTTGGAAGGAATCTAGCAACCCACTTAAATTTCAGTATTAACTCACATCCGAATTGTGTAATCATTTGACTGTAAACTCCAAAATGTTTATAAAAACAGGGAAAATGTGTCAGTATTTTTTAGAGGCCACATATAAGAAACAATACATCTGCTCATTCAGAATAAGATCCAGGCTTCTAAAACTTCCATGAGAGACACATAAATCCCACTGTAAAAAAAGAAGGGTGAGGCCTTGAGAAGAGAACCACTTTGTCAAGGAGTGTAACACTGGCTCTACCAAGAACTGTGCTGCTCGGCCTGACTTTTCTAGACAACCAGCCATCTGTGAAACTAGCACAGGCCCTTAATAAAAGAGCTCACCAAGGCTTAGCATCCGTGGCTTGCTTCTCTAGAGAACTGCAATAATTCTCATGTCCTAATGTTTTAGGATCTGGGCCACAAACCTCCTAATAAATTCCTATCAATATGTGATACCCAAAATCCAAAAGGCCTGTTTAATCTTTACCCAAACTCTAAGTGGCCTTTTGAAGGTTGCTTTTTCAAGTTCATCATTTAAATTTAAGGAAGCTTTGGTTTGATATGCCATTCTGTGCAATGATGGGCCATATGGGTTCCTGTGTTGCTGATCTTGCTTAGAGAGATTTCTTTTTCCTCAATAAAGCCTATTCCTTTTATCTACTCACCATAAACTGATGGAATTCATTCCAATCCTTTGCATGAGCTGGGGATATAGCTCAGTGACAATCCTTTGCATGACAGGTGATCGATTTCCTTAAAAAAACTCACTTGATCCCGCAATGCCTTGATACCTTGAATGGAGAGTTTGCTAGGATAAGTTGTCCTAAATTTCTTTTGATTGAAAAAAGAATTTGTAGTTTGATCCTCTGAACAACAACAAGAATCCTACATTTGTTCGGAAATACAACCATCATTACTGTCGCAAGGATAGCGCCATTCAGTTATTCCAATTTTATTTCTCTAATTATTCTACTCTTCCTCCACAGAATAAAACTCAAGTACGCATGTACTAATATTTGTCATTCCTACATCTATGTTAATCTGTTAGAAACAAAGGACCTTAGTTTTTAGGATTTTTTTTCCTTTTTCAGTGCTGGAGATTCAGTCCAAGACCTCCAGGGTAGTAGGCAATCTGCTACTGAGCTCATCGCCTGAGGAATTTTAGAAGAGATTATCACGTTGACACTATAGCAAATGACCAGAGCCTTTTCCTCCTCCTTCTCTCATCCTACAGCTGTTTTATTTTATTTTATTTTTTTTCATAATTGAGGTGGTTTACAATTCCTTTCTTTCTTGGATTCCCTATGTCCTTATGGCTCATGTACTTCCAGGACTTGCAAATGCATGAATGCCCCAGTCTTTTATTATTTTCTTAAACCAGTGGTTTCTGGGCAACTACAATATACCAGCTACTGTGATCATTGTTGGGCATATGTTTAAAAATAAAATTGTCATAGCTCCTACATCGTTGGAGCTCACATTCTAGTGTAAGAGAGGGATAATAAGCAATTAAACAAGTAAATGTTTATGCAATATTGAATTATAAATGTTTTATGAAAGAAAAGAAAAGAAAGCAGTAGTACAAAGAGTAGCAGAAAAAAATCGTTCCAGCCTGGTTGTTCCTCTATACCAGTGATAGCAAATCTTTCAGAGACAAGTGACCAAACCGCAACTATCCACCCGCTTACTTAAAGCAAAGTGGCAACCCTGTAATTAAACCTCAATATTGAGGTTTCAGTTTACAAAAAAACCTCACACATTATCATCTTTTGTCTTAAAAGAAAAGCAGCATGATGCCAGGGGCCTGCCACCACTGCTGGATACCCTCTCTGCCTCTCAGGAATGACTGATCAGCCACTTTCCCTTTGCTGTTACCAGAGCCACTGCCTCTAACTCGGTTTCTCCTTCACCCAGAGCTATTCCTGTGCCCTATAAGCTTCCAGAAATATGTTTTAAATGAACTCATCCAGTTGGTTTTAATGGATTTGAAATCATTTTCAAAAAATTAAATGCAATCACATTGGCAACAGTTTGCAAAGGAAAGGAATTTGATCTGTAAGACATCACGGTACAATCACAGGACTTCTAAGCCTTTAATGGTCTATAAATTCACAGGCACAATCCCTTCTGGAGACGGAACTATCGGCCAAACAAAACCAGGTTTACACATTTTTTTTGGAACTGGTGCTGCAAGCATAATTTCAAGCATTTAAACCCAGTGTTACCTTTTAAAGCATGAAGTGTGCAAGTGCAATTGCAATGAGCTAATGACTCTCAGTGTAGTTTTAAATTAATCGGAAGTGTTCTTATTGTTTGCAGATGGACTTTATAGAAATGGCTTTGCAAAGTTTTGCTTACCAGTGCTGGCAGTTAGAAGCAGCATAATTTATTTGCATAGCTTCCTTTATGCAAACCATATCCATTCCCCAAATGTTCCCTTGAATTAAATAAGGCAGGAGTGTAGACAGAATAAATTAAAGAAAATCATAGCATGCAAATATTGTAGAAGGAATTAATTAAAAGCCACACAGCATTTGGCCAGAAACAGAGAGGGAGAAACTAATAAGTATATTAGGAGCAGGGAGAAAAACTTTAGATGATATTTGGGGGAAATGGAATGTTGAAAACGATAGCAAATAGCTGAAATGGATCATTATGAAAGGAGCACTAAGCTATTTTAGCAAAAAGAGATTAAATAGGATTCAGAGTTAAATGTGACTCCAATATTAGATAAGTCTATACTTAAATGGAAAACAGGAATTTTTTTCCTGAGAAATTGTCCCAAATTGCATTCAGCTAAAATATAGTTGTAGTATATTATGATAGGGAGAATTTTAATGAAGTGTATTTCTAGGTTGCCTATAGCATACTCGACTTCATTTTAGAAGTATCATCATGCTAATGAAATGAAAGAATACACTTCATCTACTTGATTCGTTCTGCCTAAACAGTCTGAGTTAAGTCAGAATAGTTACATCTTCTTCCAAAACAATGCCATAATTTTTACTCTAAGATAAGAATTTAGGTCTGTAGAATTATTAAGTCTTCAGGTTAACTATGGGTTCAGGATGATCTTTCCTATATTAAGTCTATATAAAGATTGCTGCTAAATAAGATGTGCTGAATAACTCATGGTCTGTGCCAGAAATGTTCAAGTACTTGATCGTAGGACACTAAAAGAGACATGAGGATTTCATAAAGTTCTTGGATAGCACAGAAGAGGGATTTCTGAAGTTATCTGGAGGAGTCAGGGATGACTGCATGGTTCATAAGACATTTGTAATGAGGCAAAAAGATCACCAATCATAGGACATTGACACAGACATTTCAGGTCTAACTAAGAGCATGTGCAGAAAGATGGAGGTCTCTACTCAAATACTGTGCAATTATTGACAATGTGTTAGCCTGACAAGAAGTGAGGAGGGCACAGGGAATGGAAACAGAAGGCATAGTGTGGTCAGATAGTTCAGCCTCAGTTCAGGGAGACCAGACAGTTCTCAAAGTGCAGGCAGAGGTCCAGGCTGGAGAAGGGGAGGGTCTACACTGGAGATACAGGATTCTTTCCCAAAGGAGGCATCTCCTGACCAGCATGTATGCTAGAGTTTGTGAACACAAGATTGTATATGAAATGTTCCAGTGTTTAAATAGAGGACTTAATTCAAACTTTAAAAATTAAATTAAACCCCAAATTAGAACTTGTGTGGACAAATTCCAACTGAATGGGCTGCCACTTTGTAACCTTTGCTCTAACGTATCTAAGATTAAAACATAAAATGAATTAATCCTAACTCATGTTTTACTTCATCTGCTAGATTTAGAAACCACTCACATAACTCTATATTAATGTCATAAATATATTGTCTTAGAGTTTTTTATCTTAAAGTGAAAAAAAGTTTGAATTATATGGACACTCCTATGGATCAATGTAACTATAGCTTTTTGAATTTTATTCTATAGGGCAAGGATCTGGACCATTGTGTATATAACAAAATCTTATAGAATGTTTGTTAGAATCATAAATTCCTGATGTTATACCAAAAACATCAGAATCCTAGGACCCAAGAAACTATCTTTTAAGCAAATCTTCCAGACTTTGAATTGACACTGGTATGATAACCATTATTGGCATCTTCTTATCTGAAGAATGTTTAGTGTGAATTGAAAGATTCATCCTTTTTCCATTGCATACACTGTACATGACCTGAACCAGAGTTTAAGAAAACTCTAGGGAGCTGGAGTAATCAGGCCTTAAATTTACACCATGCTTCATAATGGGAGCCTGAGTCTGTCTCTCCTTTAGTCTGGCAATCACGGACAGACAGAAAATGGGCAGATAGCAGACAGTCAGCACGTTGGTATGTTGAACATCACACTCTAGCTCTAGGTTGCATGCTATCTTAATTTCTAAAGAATATATTCATACTTAGCAAAAACAAAACAAACAAAAAACTACTACACTGTATTTATTATTCTATGGACTTACAGAATGTTTTCACACATCAATATTTTTGCAAAACCTGGGTCCACTTCCTGCAAAGCCCTCCCTCTATCCAAATTTCCAACCTGTCCTGCTTAGAAGTCACTGAACTGATACTTCCTCATTGGCACAGGGTTATGAAGAGTTTAGGTGATTCACTGCCCTCCTCTCTGGTTCCCACAGCAGTATGGTTGCAACAACAGTTTTTCATTGTAATTATATTTATTTCACTATCTGTTTTATGAGATCATAAGCAATTGAGAATATCGGTCTAAATGATAAATACCATAAACCTTCACAGACACAAGGAAAGAAGCGACTTTAAATGTCCATGTGTAAGACTGCCAAAACAGAGGGCTGTATTGCAATTAAGCCACAAACAATCCAGCCCAACCATCAATGAGTTAATTAAAATTCAAAAATCTTTTAGTTAAGTGGAATTCTATTCAGAAGTTATAAATCAGTGTAGTCATTACATGCTGCTTTCTGTATCCCATTGTCTTAATTGGTGAGCTCTATCCCATTGCAACATCTAGGTCATTTGCAATATAGGTGTTTATGTCACCATCAAGTCACTGCGCTATAGAGGACAAAATCTCTATTAAAACTCATTTAATAAACCAAAGAAAGACAGCAAGCCATACTATAAAGAGCACAGATTTGAAGTAAGATAAGTCTGATTTCAAACTATAAATTTTCCACTGTGTCTTTGAACAAGTTAACTATCAAAAACCTCTATGACTTGGTCTGTAAAATGGAAATTATTTCACGGGGTAAAGCACTAATTATATAATAAAATGTGTAGGAGATATTCAGCATCTTGGCTAACTCATAGTAACCACTCACTCAAGATTTTGATTGCTGTAATTGTTTTACTGAACAAAGGTGCCAGGGACAATCCCTTTGCGTTATAAAGCCTGAAGATGGCAGTATGGGAGATGACTGAGCCCCGCTTTACAGGGCCCTAGGACTTTAGCAGCAGAGTCACACCGGCATGACATCAAAACATGCCTTGCAAACAAGATTTATAAGGTACTTGAGCTCATCCATGTACCTTTATACAATACAATACAATACAATACAATACAATATAGTAACTGTTGAAAGAACATCGTACCAGGCAGACAGGCAAGAAGTGGCCTCTGCAGTTCTCAGAGCCTCCTTTGGGGGCCCTGAATGGCCCAAAGACTGGCCATTGACTTTTCAGTCCCAAAAATTTGAACTTAATATATAAAGAATTATCTGGTCTCTTTGAGGCTGGTTCATAATAATCAGCTTCTCAAGAAATGAATGACAAGCCAATCACTAACTGATTTATTAATTTTTCATGAAGAATAAACACAATCCAGCAGATCTAGGGCACTGCAGCCAGGCTTAGGTAATTTGGAAATATATGTATTGTTATAAGTTTGCACACAAACAAAGAATCAGAGCAAAGGAGAAGGATGCTCTTGGAGAATGCTCTCATAAACATAGAAAAGCTCTTGGTCTCTGTAGATCTGTGCACACTGCACATAGTTCAGGGCCAACTTCCTCTTGCTATAGCCTGGTCACTTTTGCAAAGCTTGGCCATTGTTCATAACTAAGTCACTTAATGTTGGTCCTAGTTTTAAACTACAAGGATTTATCTTTATACAATTGGAATCTCAGATCCTCTATGCTGAATCCTCTGAGTTACCCTCACAGAGGATTGAAGGCACCATATCCAACTTACAAAGCATTAATGCTCATGGGTCTCACTAGTGCACCTAAAATATTCTCATTTTGTACTCCAGAACTAGCCACTAATTCTTTATCATATGACTTTATGGTAAATGCTCCGGTCCTAAATGTTACTTTGGATTGTGTTCTCATCACCTTTAGTAGATAATTTATAGACACATTTAAATATATTTCAGAAAGTTTTATATGTCAGCACATGTCAAAATACTTAAATTGTAATGAGAGTGTATGACCTTAACCGAAACAGAATGTCAATATTAAAGACCTCCTGCTATTATCAATGTCCTCCATGAATCAAGTCTCTTTGAAATGACTTTTTAAACAAGTTTTTAAAAACGTCAACTACTGCAATACTGTATTTCCTAACTGAAATATTGGTTACATTAATTTTTATGGAATTAAATTTATGGAATTTTTATGGAATTGAATTTATGGAATTAATTTTTATGGAATTAAAGATTTTTAAAGGCTAGAAATTATTTGATCATTCTTATAATGGGAAGGATTTTATCTCTAAATGGAGCTTAATAAAAGGAATCCTTGCCACCATTAATAAAGATAATATATGATATAATTTTGTACCAGCATGTTAAAATTTATTCTTGAAGAACAAACTAAATTCAGAAAAGGAAGTTGCATCACAAAGCTGGATATTTGGTAGATAGGAAAAACTCAATTTATGCTAAATAAAGCTTTACATGTGTCATTCTAATATAAAATTTTCATTACAAAAGAATTTTCATTGATTTTTGCTTTGAAATTAATTTTTGGATATTTCTCCTCCAATTTCAAATTAGTAAATGGTTACTGAGCAATAAGTGCTTGTAAATGTCCTGGTTAGTCAGACATGCTGTCAGGCACTATGGTATATGAATAGCTATATATGATGGTTAGTCTAGATTATCAACCTGATGGGCTTGGGAGACACCTAGGTTATTAGTAGACACACTTCTGGGTGTGTCTTTAGGGGCTGTATGTGGTGTTGGCTCTATTCTTCTCTGCTTCCTAGATGCTATGAATTGAGTGGCTGCCTCCACTACATCCTTCTGCAATGATATTTCTGCCTAACAGCAAGCTGACCATGGACTGAAACCTCCAAAACTGTGAGGCCAATGAACATTTTCTCCTTTGAATTGTGAATATCAGTTATTTTGTCACAGTAATGGAAAGTTGACCAATATGTAAGAGTGGCAGAAAATCTAAATGTTCTCTGGCATATGAAGCTTTTTTGGTGTACTGATTTAATTATTTGCAAGTTTAGTTGTATTGGATTGTGAAGGCCAAACATTAAGTGCTGTCAGTTTCTCAACTATTTGTAAAAATAATAAAATTAACTATAAAACTATCTGGGTTTATAATCTCTAGTGACCTGCCTGCAAATTATTTTTTCAAATAAGTTGTTGATCCTTTAATCATTTCCAAGACTAGTGGGTGAACTATTTCAATCTGTTCAGTCATGTAATTAATTGTTGAACACATACGCTGAATGCTGGGAGCACAGTGTGAATGGAAACAAGTGAGAGGTCATCTTTAGGCTGTGTGACTCCACAGAGGCTTGTCCTATGTCTTAGTATAACTATCTCCATTTTTGGCTGTATCCTACTGCAAAGACTCCTATTGTAGGTTTAGGACTAGGGGTTTTGCCTCGCAATTGTCTTATTGTACAGCAGCAGTTCTCACACTTACTCCATTGTGAGAGAACCTCAAAGACATGGTGTTCTCTGCAAACATACAATTAACCTGGCATACAAATTAGGGAGAATTTTTATAGAAGCAAGACTATCTTACATTAGGGGACTACACAATTATAATCAGGAATGCCTTGTTCCATGCATTAAAAAGCCAGGGAATGAAGCAAAGTGGAGAATTTGGGAAATAAATTTAAACAAGTGAAAGAAGAGTGAAGTATTAACATAACATCATTTGAGAATGCTGATGAACTGAAGAATTAATGATCACATGAAGGTTAATAGAGGACATTTGAGAATTGCCCTTCTTTGGAAGAGGACACTCAGCATCATGACAATTATACTCATCAAATATGCACAAAGAGGTACCCAGGTGTTCTGTCCACTCTTGTGTGCCTGACCCATAAATGTGGCCAACAGAATGGTCAATGAGTTCGGAGGAAAGAAGCAATGACAAGTACCCAAGGATTACCGATGGACTTGTGTGGCGCCCCCATCAACGCCTGCAGGGCTGGGGCTTTGCCCTGGGCTCTCCCACTGGTCTCAGTGGGCACACAGGTAGTTCGGGCTGCTGAGATGCACACATATACATCCAAGTTGTTGAATGAGCTCGATTACTTTGGGTGACCCTCCCGCCGCATGAAAAAAGAGATGGTGCATGACCCAGCTCCAACTTCTCTGTGCTAAAACAAGGTTTTCTCTGAAAAAAGAATCCTCCAAAAGTATACTGAACATATTACTAAACAAAATATTTTTCTAAATATATGTAATATGAGGTCTTCTGGGAAGATGGTGACTGGGTAAGCAGCAGAGAAAGAACTTTCCAGAGGATTGCCACCCAGACACTGGAACACAGCAACATGAGAAAGACAAGAAGAAGTGGATTCCCCAGTCCCAGAAAGGATTTGAAATGAGAAATGAAGCCCTCAGAAAGAGCAAACAAGATCTCTCCTGGAGGAAAAGCTTGGATGGCCCCCATGGCACAGTCAGAGGAAGAGGAGGAGGAGAAAGAGGGGGTCACCACTCCATACACAGCCTTGGCTGGCTTCCTCATTCCTGCACTCGCAGCTTCAGCTTCGGAAGCCCGTGTCCATGGGAGCCTCCCAACTAGGCCAGGAGAGAGCAGAGTTCTAAGAGCTGGGCCAAAACTGGAACAGAGAAAGCACAGCCTGGAACAGAGGCAGTGGCAGTTGGGAGGTGTTGTCGAACCCAGAGTGACAGTTGAAAAGTTACAACAGCCACTAGAGCAGAATACCCACTCTGCAGCGACCTGCCCTAATCAGCACCCTGAGGCAAGGTGGAGTCAAAGAAACCAGTACACAGCCCACCACACCCAGCTCTACACCTGCCCCAAGACTGTGGCCTCCTACCCCTCCACTGTGTGAGCAGCTACCAGCAGAGAGCAGCAGAGAGCAACAGCAGTGACCTCAGGGCCAAAGCATTTCCCAGGGATCCAGCCAAAGAACAAATGGGAACTGGAGCACAGCAGTAAGAGACAGCTGCGGATGGAGGTGGACCACATGGCCCCAAACCCTTCTCACTCCAACACCAAGCAAGAAGCATGAGCTGAGTTACCAGGCTTCAGCTCCCACCCTGAACTCCCTCTCTGAGCACATTGAGTCTTGGTGGCCCGCGCACCCAACACATGTTCCCAATAGCAATGGGATGAGTCCACAGGCTTCAGGACTCACTCTAAACTACTAATATGAGCACCAAGAGGGACTTCATACTGTTTGCATATATGAACCTTGTATGAACCCATAGCAACAAATTACACGAAAAGCAGCAGTCCTAGAGTCCAAGAGACAACAACATACTCTACACAGAAGACCTGATAAAATCCTCCAATTGTCTCATAATACTAAACTAAACTTAGTACACACCCTGGGCTATCTCAGTGAGCACGGGTGGGGAAGACCTCACGCTACTTGTGCCCAGCATTGTAAGTGCACCCAATGCCCAGCTGTAAGGGGCAGGGAGCGACAGCACTGGAGATCGAGAGGTGGGAGGAGGGGAACACCTGGAACTTGGGTGCAGACCCAGTACTCTAGCTGGGTGGGGATAGCCTCCAAAGAGTCATAGGTGGCCTCCAGGGAGACACTGGTGGCCTATGATGGGACCCCAGGGGCCTTGACAGGGAGCTCAGCAGCCTGAGGGTAGAGGGGGACTCCCTCTGGGCTACATGAAAACCCTGAGGACCTGGACCAGGCCCCCGGGAGCATGGCGATAGGGAGGAGCCTGGCGGTCCATGGGGCAACCCCGAGGACTGGACAGGGCCTTCGGGAGTGCCTTGACAGGGCGGAGCCCAGTGGTGGGGGCAGCCCCAAGGACTCAACTGGTCCTCTGGGAGTGCCTTGTTGGGGCACAGCCCAGCAGTCTGTGGGGTTGACCCTGCCACCTTCACCAGACCCCCAATGGCCTTGAGGGCTTATCAATGGGGTGCTGACCATAGGGTATCTGGTTCCCTGCCTATCTACTATCTTTGAGGATGGGGGCTTTTCCACCTCCTGCCATAGCGATTTGTGTGCACCCGTTTGTTACAGCATAACTGGAAGCAACCATGTGTTTTCCCAATGTGAAAGCCCAAGGGAGTAAATAAACCAAAAATACAGCTATTAGCAAAGGGAAGATGACTGATTGGGTAGGATAACAATGGAGAGGATGGTGGGAAAATTGTTTGATTAATCAAACATGCCATCATTTGTATAACTGAGCAAGAAATACGAAGAAAACATTATGTAACACAGCATCCAGTGTTAATTCCCTACTATCTTCTCTATAATTTTATATTTCCTTTATTGTTATTGTGTTATTCTGGTTTATATGTCTCCATTCTTTTGCATTTAAAATAAAAATTTTAAAAAGACTAAATATATGTAATATGAATAACACACGTTGTAAAATCAAAATTAATATAACACCAAGATCCAGCTGCCTTATAGCGCTGAGTATTGACGCGTGTTCTTGCTAAGGCAGACTCATTTGCTAGCACACTCTTCTTAGGCATTCTTCCCAGTATGCAGTTTGCCTGCTGTGAGGTCCATCATTCTTCATAAATTTTATCTTGGTTGCAAATAGAATACAGGGTGACATTCCAAGGAGCTTGTTGCCTCACCTACTAGGTAAGTAGTTGGTGCCCTTTAAGACTCAAAAAGGAGTGGGGAGAAAGAGGGGAAGAAAGAAAAAATTGTGGCCCATGTACTGAGAGGCCTGAGAAATCTACTGTAGGAAATTTGTTCATTCAGTGTAAAAAGGCCCTGGGTTGTCATTTTTTTTCTTTGCAACATGAAGTACTAGTGTTCAGATGAATTACACACTGTCTTTTTATCCCGTTCTTCTGTGCTCCTGCGGTGTTGTACTGGTTCAGTGTTACCCCGTTTTGTGCCAGGCTTCAGCACAACACCACCTCATGAGGAAATGAGGGAGGAGTGGCAGGGGAGGGGAAGAAGGTAGGAGGGAAGCAGGGAGGGCAGGAAGAGTGAGGGAAAGAATGAAGAAAGAAAGACAAAGAGTGAGAAAGGGAGAGAGGAGAGAAGGCAGGGAGGGAGGAAAGGAGGAAGATTTTAACATTGTTTTAGCATAAAGATTAAACGATACATTTCCTATTTTTTCTACAGAATGCCCACGTTGATCACCTCGTGAAATTTAGTAACTCAAGCAGTGAAAAAGAACAAGAAATCAGCCCGCTTACCACCCCTCCTGGGGTGATGGTTTGGAAGCCTTCTGTATAGGTTGGCTTGTGTCTCCTGATATGCATACGTTGAAGCTGCAGTCCTGAGTACCTCGGAATGTGACCTGATTTGACAATAAGGTCACTGCAGATGTAATTAATTAAATGTCAGGGTGTAGTAGCACAGGCCCTTGATATGACAGTTGTCCTTATAAAAAAAGAGAAAATTTATACACAGAAGTAGCACAGGGAGAACACAATGTAAAGATGAAGGCAAAGAAAGAAGTGACATTGCCTCAAACCAAGGAATGCAAGATTTAAAACAGCCAGCAAACCACTAGAAGCCAGGCTGGAGGCAAGGACAGACCCTCCTCACCCCGACGGGGCAGGCCTTGAACCTCGCTTCCAGGCTCCACAAAGGTAAGACAGCACATTTCTAGTATTCAGGCCATTCAGGTTGTGGCTCTTTGCTGCAGTAGCCCCAGAGAATTAATGCACCTTCTCCGGGGTCCTTGAGCAGGAAGTCTTGCAGGAGTAGCCCATACCGTCCACACACTGAGGCCATGCTCTGGGACCTGAACTTCAGGTCTGCTCTGGAAAATCTTCCACCACGGAAACCAGCTTAGACTGATCTCGTTCTCCTGTGATGGCACAAAGCGGAAGCAGAGCTTTCCAGTGTTTCCCATCAGCAATGGCCAGGAAAGACACATCCTGACTGATAGATTAATGGAGAGACAGCGGCAAGTTCACGGACAGAGCCTAAGCCTGCTACTTACCCACAGCTTCTGGCTCCATGTGACCATTTCTTAGTATCCAGTCCTTGATATGACATTAGCAACCTTCCTCAGTTGTTTACTTTTAAATAATAACCAGAATAATTTCTATTTTTCTCTTTGCAAACATCACTATCAATAGGTATGAAAATTACGGAATTTCTGGTGTGAGAAACCCCGGACAAGAAAGTCTTTTCCGCCATCTAGTGTTCATACATGATTATTAGCAACCTAGAGGTTAAATTTAAACTCCTGGCTTTATTGAGGCATACTTTACAAATAAAAGTTCTATCTTAATCTTTTCAACTAAGCTGTGCTTAGAAGCATGAAGCGGCATAGAGCGTCGAGCTGATTTCATATTTGTGGGCAGGACAGGCGAATGCTTGCCCGTCACCTCTGGCTGTTCGCAGGCACGTGATCTTGCTTCATTCAACGCACCCGTTTGGCCACTGCCATTTGCAGCTACTGTGATGGTAATAAAAAGCAGACTGAGACAATTTATTTACAAAATAGACAATCACGTGGCATAAAGGAGCCACACCTGAAGTGTCTATTTAAATGTACTGTGCCCTTGCTGTGCAAATCTCACCTTCTCTGGTTACACTTTTAACTAACGTAGCCCCGCCCCACACCTGCCCGTTTGGATCCATTGTTGCTTGACTCTCATTTCTCGTGACTTCCAGATATCTTAGCATTGCTGCATGGTCTTGGTTTAGGTGTGTGGAGGATTAACTGATGCTCAACTTGCAACAACCAGCTAAAATGAATCAGCGTGGTGCTGGGTATGGAAGGCCCATATGAGGACTGTTGCCAACAGCATAAAAGGGGAACTGGAATGGAAGAGGATGTGCTGTTGATTCTCCTGGAAAAGCTTGTCATACTGGTTTTCCTGATATGAACTCAGGCATTCTCATTTTCAAGATATCGCTGAAGATGGCTGTGGTTCCTTTCACAGGAGCTCCAGTCCTTACCTTGAGCATTGCTTCCTGGCTCCAGTGTGGATTCCTCAGCCTGCTGGCACAGACCCTTCACTCCGCTGGTGCAGACTTCCTGAATTCCACCACTGACCCTCACGCCTTCCCAGTGCAGATCCTTGGTGCAGACTTGTATAAGACATTGTCATGGACTTCAGGCCTCCAGCTGGACTCATGGAGGACATTTCCCTGGGCTCTAGGTCTTCAGCTGGACTCGTACAGGACATTGTCTTGGGATCCAAGCCCTCAGCTGGCTCTTTTGAGTCTCTATAACATGGACAGATCTCCCACACTCTTCTGCATTTGACTCTTTAGGTGAACATTATAAAAATCATCCTATAAATTATGTGTCCTATATTAAATCTATTCCCTTGCAAACCCTGACTACAACAGTGTATATGTCATCTTTGATTTGATTATTTTGTTGCAACTCTTCGACTATGCTTCACAAACACTTTTCTTAGGCATGATTTTAGTTTAGCCTCAGTGTTATCATTAGAGAACCTTTATTGTGACAAAATTATAATGAAGCAAAAAGTGGAGTTTGACTGTATCAAAACCCCTGAGGTTTGAACTTCCTCGCTGTTATGGTTGATACATTGTGTCAACTTGGGGAATCTGGAGGTTTAGCTGAGTGATTCAGCAGGAAGCTCGGGTGCTTACTTTGTAAACATCCTGAGCCTGTGGAAGAGGAGGACATGGAGATTGTGTGAGAGGTTCACGACCCCTGGGTGGGGGTAGGCTGTTTACAGTGTAGGGGAGAAAAGGAGGCTGCTTGCTGTCATTCCTCCCTTTTGCTAGTGGTTTTTGCTGTGCTCTGCTGCCGTGAACAGTTTGCCCTCTGCCATGTGCCATTCTGCCTCTGAGACAGCCAAGTATGGACTGAAACTTCCACAAATTGTAAGCTAAATAAACTTTTCCTTCATTCATTTTGGGTGTTGGGTATTTTGTCTCAGCAATGAGAGAAAAGTAACCAAGACACTCGCCAGTGAGGTTGAAATGATGTTTTCTTTGCCTTCCACATGGAAAACGCAGTAGAAATCATGACTATCTGTGCCCAGATTTCATCAGTGAATCCTGCCTAAACTATGTCCTTAGATATACTGCTAGAAAGCCACTGGGAAGCTTACCAGGTGGCTGCACTCTCAGGCAGAAGGAGAACAAACTCTGCTTGGAAAGTTGATCAGTATGGATTTCAGTGGCTGGGAATGTTTCCCTACCTCAAAGGAACTTGCCTTGAAAATAGGCCCTAAGTTTGTTACTGAAGAAATGTAGAATGCCCAGTGCCAAGGGACCATAGCCTCTGATACAGACTGAATTTTCTGTGCCTGAAGGTCATTTTTTTTTAAATCCTAATCCCTGCTACCTCAGAATGTAGCTATATTTACAGACAATGTTCTTAAAGCCCAGTGAAGAGTGACCATAGCTTCTGATATGGACTGAAATTTTGTCTCCCAAAGTTCATTTTTCTATATCTTTGGCCTCACTACCTGAGAATGTAACTATATTTATAGATAAGGTCCTTAAAGTGATGATTAAGTTCAAATGCGGTCTTTAGAGAGGACCTAACCCAACACATGCACACACAAAGATGAGCCTGTGAACACACCAAAAGCAGACTGTTTTCTGTTAGCAAAGAGGCTTCAGGAGAAACCAAGCCTGCAAACACCTTGATTTTGGACTTAAGATTCTAGAAACATGAGAAAATCAGTGTCTGCTGTTTAAGCTGCCCAAGCTACAGTGCTGTCACAGCAGTCCTACCACACTGATACATACTCCCATGCAATAACCCTAATCGGGGCTCTGCATTCTCCCTTCTAGAAAACTTGGAAGGCTGTGTGGTGTCCTCCATTTTATTAACAGTTTTTCTTCTTATAATATAAATTTATCTTTCCCTTGATCTTGACTCAACTTCGAGGAAGAAGAATGATTTTCCAGCCACATATTTTTCAGCCAGAGATGAGCAAATGTTTTCTTTAGGCAAGATGAGTAAAGTATCAAAGAAATTCCCTTAGGCCAACTTATCGATCGGATTGCTTGCCTCATGTTTTAAGAATGCTCACTGGTGCTGCTCAGATTGCTGAAATTGGCACCCAGCCCATCAGTGCCCTTTGTCAGTACCTCTTTGGTTTCCCCAGGGGCTTCTAAATTAAGTCAAATGAATCAATTATGCACCTTCCGGTCCATAGTATAATCTTGGTTGTTCTAATATTTTCCTAATTCTATAAAATTATGTCCAGCTGTGTTACTCTGACTTTTAAAGTGAGTCATACCCTCTATTGAGCAGTGGATGATAGTATGACACAAGCAATCTGAATTTCTGTCTGTCCTCCTTTATCAGGACTCAAACTCTCCCTACTTACTTTAAATGAATTTCAGCCGTAACTCATTTCCAATACTTTCTCCAAGTTCCACCAAAGTGGTTTATTAAAAATTCAAGTTATATTGATTCTTTTCTGCTGGCGAAAGTCTCTATTTAGTTCCTAAAATGTCACATATAAACCCCCTCCATTAGCATGGACCACCAAACATGATGATTCCAGTTTTATCACTGACCACTCCTTTCACATTTTAACCATCCACTCACATTACTATTTTTCCTATATGCAAAATGACATTTTAACACTCCTACTTTAAATATGTTATCTTCTTACCCAGAAATGTTTCTTTCAATTCCTCACTGGGCTGCAATTAATAACTTCCCCAATGCAACTCTGGTAAGAATTCTTCTATGACAGCAAAAGTTACTCACCCTTATGCCTGACAATAATTCTAAAATTGCACAGTGTTTTCCTGGCTAGACCAAAAAGATGTTCATGGAAGGCTAACATCTCTATTAACTTCTTATCTCTGACATCTAACACATAATTTAATATCGGTGACTTATTAAACAATTTATTCTCAATCAGGAATAGAGCAAGTGAAATGTGAAATTTATTTGCTTGCCGGAGTTTTCTTCTTTTTGGATGGAGGGACAAGCAGAAGCTGGAGTGGGAGCATTAGAACATTGTATTGGCAATGCCTGGGTCATCTAATTAAAAATAGTCATAAGTCAAGCTGTTGGCTTCACCAGGAATTTCACACATCCTGGATGTGGCCTGAGGACAAATATTTGTGGCTCTGATTTCCCTATTTCCTCAACACCATTGTTTTTCATGGGGTCACTTGATTCATCCCATTACTTTCTGATAATTTGATCTGATGATCTTTCAGTTTATTATCCCATAACCAGAAAGGGGAACCTGCCCACAGCTACTGCTAAAAAACCTCAGACCATCTGGCTTTCCAGCCAGCTTTAATGGCCCTCCCTAGTTCCTCTCTACACCACCATAGCACACCCATCACCCATGTTAGACAAGCTAGGTTTTCTCTGAGCCTTCACTGCCACAGCAAACAAGGCAACACAGCAGTGTTTCCCTCTGGCCTCTCAGGTTCCGGTCTAGACTACTGCTTATCACCCTGGGTGGTTAACCCTTAACCTTCCTGCTCCTTCCCTGACTGGAAAGCCAGCCTGTGTCTCAGATGCTCATTTCTACTCCTCCTTTGCTCTTCCAACACAACACTGGATCCTCACAATTGCAAGTCTTACTCACTTCCTGTTATTTTTGAATGGATTTGACTTCTTATTACATCAGTATGAAATACTTGCCCTGTATTATTTGATTACTGTCTACATATGCTTATACTCTAATATTCCTAAATATTTACATATGTGACAATAGACTTAGCAAAAGACTGTATGTATAGGTAATACATACAAGGAGTAATCAAAAGATACAATTAATGTTTAAATTTTAAAAAATTATTACAGTAAACAGCATACCATCAATACAGAATAATGTGCTTGAAGGGAAAAATATTTTGAGGGAAATAAATGACAGTGTTTTCCATTTTAATTAATTTGTACAATGTAAGTATTCTCTGTGTTTCTTGATCACATCATGTTAATTAAATACGTATAGCAATTTCTATCAAATAAAAATAGAACCTGCCAACTATGGATAAAACATCTTGGAAGCTGTGAAGCAAAAAAAAACTTTTATATATGAAGTATGTTATCCCAGTACAGAAACTGGACCAGTGCAGTTAGCCAGAGATTTATCAACTTTATGATAGTTTCAAAAAGTCACCTTTGGCTTTGTTCATTTTTCTATAGTACTTTTGTTTTCTTCTTCTTCTTCTCTTTATTATTTTCCTATACTTACTTTGAGTTATTTTGTTCTTTTTTTTCTTAACTAGTTACAATCTTATCTATAACTGATTTAAAATTTCCTTTTCTACCATAATTGTTTTTCTAAACACAACTTTGGCTGCATCCCACACATTTTCACATATTTTATTTCATGAGCATTCAGTGCAAAATATATTTTAGTTTAGTTGTTTCTTCCTTGCAGTTCAGTTATTTATAAATGCATTACTTAACTTACAAATATTTTAGAATTTTCTGCTTATACAGCTAATACAGCTTTCCAATTTAATTCTTCGTTGTTCTATGCTTTAAAATTTACCAAAAGTACGACTTCCAGGAAGATGGCGACCAGGTAAGCAGCAGGGAAAGATCCTCCTGGAGGATCGTCACCCAGACACTAGATTATAGCAACATAAAGACAAGAAAGAGAGAAGTGGGTCCCCTAATCCCAGGAAGTATTTGAAATGAGAGTTGAGGCATCAGAAAGAGAAAACCAGACCCCTCCCCGAGGAGCGGCTCGGGCAGCCGTCATGGCTCAGTCAGAGGAAGAAGAGGAGGAGGAGGGAGTCACTACTCCATGCACACCCTTGATCTGCTCCCTCGTTCCTGCACTTACAGCTTCAGCTTTGGAGGCCCATGCTCACAGGAGCCTCCTGACTCGACTGGAGGAGAGTGAGGATCTGAGGGCTGGGTCAATACCAGAACAGAGGGGGCACAGCCTGGAGAGAGAAAAGTAGCAGATATGAAGTACTGTGGAGACACAGGCTTGGAGCACTGACCCCAAGGGTGGAGCGCCCAGTAGCAGTACAGCCCCAGCTTCTTCCACCAGTCACGCCACCCACGCCATGCTCAGACCTGCCCTGGCCCAGCCCCACCCCCCCTTATGCATCTCGCCCATCTCGGCTGCCCCTCCTTGCCCTCTACTCGGTCCCTCAGTGCATCCATCCACCTAGAGGCTCTGCAGTGCTTCCGAGTTACCACCACTGCCACCGGGAACTCGAGCCTCGCAACATGGAGCTGACCTCAGGCAGTGTGGGCATTACAGTACCACCATGGGCTGCACAGTGCTGCCACCAGCTCACAGTCCTGCCCCTGTCCCAGAGTCACACTCCCTTGGCCACTGTTCCCAGCACTGCCCCACCCCCCCGAGATCCCAGGTCCACAACCCCAAAGAGGAGCAACAGTCGTGGGTCAGCAAGAGCAGCCAGGTCAACGACAAGCTGGAGGGCCAAGGCATGCTACTGCTATGAGCACTGAGAGGGATTTCATACCATTTGCAAATATGAACCTTGTATCAACCAACGGAGACAAGTTATATGAAAAGCAGGATCCTGGAGTTCAAGAGATGACAACATACTCTACACAGAAGACCTGAGAAACTCCTCCAATTGTCTCCTAAAACTAATAATTAAATTTAGTACACACCCTGGACGACCTCAGTGAGCAGGGGTGGGGGAGACTTCACACCACTTGTGCTCAGCATTCTAAGTGCACCCAATGAAGAGCTGTGTAAGGGCCAGGGAGCGGCAGCACTGGAGATTGAGAGGTGGCAGGAGGCGAAGACACGAAAGTAGGGTGCAGACCTGGTACTCTAGCTGGTCGGGGATAGCCTCCAAAGAGTCATAGGAGGCCTGCAGGAGAGATACTAGTGGACCATGGGAGGACTCCAGGGGCTTTGACAGGGAACTCAACAGCCTGTGGGGGGAGGGAGGATCCCTGCAAGCTACATGAAAACCCTGGGGACCTGGATTGGGCCCCTGGGCACATAGCAACAGGGCAGAGCCCAGCAGTCCACAGGACCCGCAGACTCGACCAGGCACTAGAAGCACCTCGTAGGGGCGGAGTCTGACAGTTTGCAGGGGCAACCCCGTGGACTCCACCAGATCTGAGAGACTTGAGGGCTTGTCAATGGGGTGTGCTGATCATAGTGTGCCTGGGTCCCTGCCTACCTACTGTCTTTGAGAATGCATGCTTTTCCATCTAGCGCCATAGTAATTTGTGTGCACCCATGTTTGTCACAACCTAACTTGAAGCAGCCATGTGTCTTCCCAATGTGAGAGCCTGAGGGAGTAAACAAACCAAAAAGTACAGTTATTTTCAGAGGGAAGATGACTGCTTGGGTGGGGTAACAATGGAGATGAGGGTGGAGAAAACTGATAGATCAATCCTACATGCCTTTATTTGTATAACTGAGTAACCAAATTCAAGATAACATTATGTAGGTCACTCGTCCTTTGGGCAGGGAAGGAGTCTGGCCTGGAAGCAGCATCTGAGCAGCTGCTTGTGCATAATTCTTGACATTTGTGCAGAATTCTGGGCAGGTGAGGCCTGCAGAGTGTGCTCTGTCCCACACCTTTGGGGCAGGGAAGGAGCTTGGCCTAGGAGGACCCAGGAGTGGAAGCAGCCCCAGGCTCTGAGGTCCTCTAGGTTGGGAGATGAGGCCTGCTCTTCCCTTACCAGCTACCTGAGGATCTCAGAGCAGCAGCCCCTGACCAGCGACCATCAGCTCCATAGCTGAGGCCTGTATGATTTCTGTCCATGGCCTGGAGACCCTGGTACTATAAGGCAGCATTTTACCACCATCGCAGTTCTGGTCTAAGCTGTGGAACCTGGCAATTGCCTGGGGATCCTGGGCCCAGTGGTCCACAGACTGCTACCATCTTGGGATAAGTTTGATATCCAGTTTAAGTAGGGTCCCTAGAGTCCTTCAATGAGCTGTCTCCATAGCTTGTAGCTCAGTACTTTTCATCTGACATCAAAAATGACAAAGCATAGGAGCAAAATGTAATCTCAGAACTCAACTCCACCCAGAACAAGTCCAGGAGACACTGACATAGGAGAACTTGGAAGTCACATACCTGAAATCTCTGAAATGATGGCATCTGAAGTAAAGAAACAACTCCATCCGGCCGTAGAAGAGATTAGATCATAAATAACCTCTCAGACAAAAAATGAAATGAAAATAATAATGAAAGAAATGCTCCACACATCTAGAGAAGAAACAGATAAAAAAAAATAGATGAACATAGGTAACAGATGGAAACATTACATTAGCAATTTAGGAATGAATTAGAACACATGAAATACACTCAAAGAGATTTCGAGGAAGTGAAAACTTCCATTGAAAGCTTGCAAAATCACTTGACTGAAGAAGATGAAGATAGAATTTCAGATCTTGAAGACAGTGTGGTAGCTAGTGATTGTGAAAGGAAGGTACTCTTAAAATCAACAAGGATCCAGGAAAAATCAATCCAACAGCTACAAGATGAGGCAAACAGAAATAATATCCGAGTAATAGGATCAGTGAAAGAGCAGGAGGCAACACAAAAGACATAAAAAGAATATTTGCAGAAATAATAGCAGCAAACTTACCAAGCATGGTAAAAGATTCTGATGTGCAAGTAAATGAGGCATATAGAACTCCAACTAGCCATAACCCAAATAAAACCACACCTACACATATAATAGTCAAGATCCCAGATATCCAGCAAAAAAACACAATATTAAAAGCTTCTAGAGAAAAGAAACAGGTCACCTATAAAGGAAAGCACATCAGAATCACAGCAGACTTCTCAACAGAAACCATGAAATCAAGAAGAGCGTGGAGTGATGCATTACAGATTCTGAGAAAAACAGCTTCCAACCCTGACTGATGTATCCTGTAAAACTATCCTTCAAATTCAATGGAGAAATAAATGTTTTCTACAACAAAGAACAACTGAAGAATTTCATGAGTTCCAAACCAACCTCACAAAAAGTACTAAAAGATATTCTAGACAGAGAAAAAAGAGACCACAATCTAAAGAACAACAATAGAAAGGAACCCTCAAGCAGAGCAAGCAATTAAATAGATAGTAAAAGTAGAAAACCAACAGCAAGTAAATAGCACAACAAGGATAAACCAACATATATCCATGATAACCATTAATGTACATGGCCTAAATTCACCAGTCAAAAGAAACAGACTGGCAGAGTGAATTAAGAAACAAAATCCCACAATATGCTGTATACAGGAAACACTTTACTCAAAAGGAAATCCATAGACTGAAAGTCAAAGGATGGAAAACAATTCTCCATGCAACAGGCTCCCAGAAAAAAGCAGGGGTAGCTATTATATTTGAAGACAATGTAAACTTCAAAGTGAAAACAATCAAAAGAGAGAAAAAAAAAAAGGTCACTACATACTAGTTACAGGAAAACTGCAAGAGGAGAAGATAACAATCCTAGATATTTTTGCACCAAATATTGGAGCACCAAAATATATATGTCACATCACATCTTAACAGACATGAAAAACCAAATAATCAATAACACTATTGTAATAGGGGAACTAAACACCCCTTTGATGCAAAGAGACAGGTCAACTGCGCAAAAAATCAGTAAAGAAATAACAGATCTGAACCAAATGTGTGAACAAATGAACTTAGTAGATATATACACAGTGTTCCATCCCGCAACATCAGAATACACATTTTTCTCAGCTGTACATGGGACATTCTCTAAAATAGACCATGCTGTCACCCATACAGCATTCCTATCTAAATTCAGAAGAATTGAAATAATCCCATGCATATTATCTGACCACAGGGCAATGAAATTGGAAATTAATGACAAAGGGAACTCCAAAAACTTCCTAAACACTTGGAAATTAGACAATCTCCTGAACAACCAATGGGTCACAAAAGAAATTAAAGAAGAAATTTTAAAATACCTACAAACAAATGAAAATACAAATACAACTTACAGGAATCTGTGTGATACAATGAAAGCACTTCTGAGGGAAGTTTATAGCAGTGAACTCAAACATAAGGAAAACAGAGAGAGAGCAAATAAATAGCCTAATGTTGCACCTCAAAATTTAGAAAAAGAACAAGTCAAGCCCAAAGCCCAAAGAAGGGAGGAGATTATAAAGCTCAGGGCAGAAATCAATGCAACTGAGATAAAGAAAACACTACAAAAAAAAATGAAACAAAGAGTTGGTTCTTTGAAAGAATAAATAAAACTGATAAACCCATAGCCAATCTTATCAAAAAAAGAAAGGAAAGAAATCAAATTCATGCAATAAGGAATGAAAAGGATGAAATCACTACAGATCCTACAGAATTGAAAAGATTACTAATACTTTGAAAATCTTTACTCCCATAGGATAGAAAATTCAGAAGAAATGGACAGATTCCTAGATATGTACGAATTACCAAAGTTGAATCAGGAAGATATAAAAATCCTGAACAACCCAATATCAATTAATGAGTTTGAAATTGATAATTGAAAATATCAATTAAAAACTTACCAACAAAGAAAAACCCAGGCCCTGATGGATTCACAGCAGAATTCTATAAAATATTCAGAGAAGATTTAATGCCAACACTCCTCAAACTCTTCAATGAAATTGAAAAGGAAGCAATTCTCCCTAACTCATTTCTGGAGGCAAGTATTATACTAATACCAAATCCTGACAGAAACCCAACCAAGAAAGAGAACTATAAGCCAATCTCCCTAAAGTACATAGGTGCAAAGATACTCAATAAAATACTAGCAAATAGAATGCAGCAAATTATAAGGGAAATGATACCACATGACCAGGTTGGATTCATTCCAGGAATGCAGGGATGGTTCAATATTAGCAAGTCAATTAATCTTATACACCATATCAATAGAGCCAAAGATAAAAACCACATGATCATCTCAATAGATGCAGAAAGATTTCAATAAAGTTCAACATGCATTCATGTTAAAAGCCCTAGAGAAAATAGGGATAGCCTTCACCTCAATCTAACCAAAACCATCTATGACAAACCAACAGCTAAAATCATACTGAATGGACAAAAACTAAAAGCTTTCACTTTAAAGCCAGGAACAAGACAAGCATGTCCACTGTCACCATTCCTATTCAATATAGTTCTGGAAGCATTAACCAGAGAAATTAGACAAGAGAGAAAAATAAAAGGAGTAAGGATAGGACAGGAAGAAGCAAAATTATCACTATTTGCAGATGACATGATACTTTACATGGAAGACCCCAAAAACTCCACAAGAAGACTCCTTTAATTAATTGACAAATTCAGCAGAGTAGCTGGATACAAAGTCAACAGCCAAAAATCAATAGCATTCCTATACACAAACAACAAACAGACTGAGCGAGAAATTAAGGAAACCATAGCTTTTACAATGGCATCCAAGAAACTGAAATATTTAGGAATCAATCTAATGAAAGAAGTAAAAGATCTTTTCAGTGAAAACTACATTACTTTGAAGAGAGAGATCAAAGAGGATTTCAATAAATGGAAAAACATTCCCTTCTCATGGATAGGAAGAACTAATATTGTGAAAATGGCCGTACTACCAAAATTTTTGTACAGAGTCAATACAATTCCCATTAAGCTACCATCAGCATACCTCACAGATCTAGAGAAAACATTCCTGAAATTCATCTGGAATCAGAAGATACCCAGAATAGCAAAAGCAATCCTGGGCAACAAAGATAAGTCAGGTGGAATCACAATCCCTGATCAGAAACTACACTACAAACTACTGTAATAAAATCAACTTGGTTTTGGCTAAAAAACAGACCTGAGGATCAATGGAATACACTGGCAGATGCAGACACAACCACAAACACACCAAACCACGTAATATTTGACAAAGGGGCCAAACAAGCTCACTGGAAGGAAGATAGCCTCCTCAATAAATGGTGCTAGCAACACTGGCTTGCCACTTACTGAAAACTGAAAATAGACCCAAGCCTATCACCATGCTCCAAATCAAGTAAAAACGGATCACAGATCTCAATATTAAAACAGAAACACTAAATCTATTGGAAGAGAAGGTAGGTAAAAATCTTGAAGACATAGGAGTAGGTAGAGAGTTCATGAACCAAAATCAAACTGCAAGGGAAGCACTTCAAAGAATCAACAACTGGGACCTAATCTTACTGAAAAGCTTTTATGCATCTAAAGAAATCACCAGCAGAGTAAAAAGAAAACCCACAAATTGGGAAAAATCCTAGCTGGCTATCCCTTGGACAAATGTCTTCTATCTAGAACATACAAAAAATTAAAAAACGAACCTTTCCAAATTTAAAGACCCAATTCTAAAATAAGATCTGATATGAATCCACATTTCTCAGATAAAGAAATACAAATGGCAAATAAATATACGGCAAAATGTTCTACATCTTTAGTCATTTGAGAAATGCAAATTAAAACAACATTGAGATTTCATCTCACTCCAGTTAAGAATGGCCAGCATCAAGAAATCATCCAATAACAAATGCTGGCAAGGCTGTGGAGAAACCCTTCTGCACTGCTGCTGGGAATGCAGACTGGTGAAACCACTGTGGAGATCAGTTTGGAGATTCCTCAGCAAACGAGGTCTTGAGGTCCCATACAACCCAGCTATTAACCTTCTGGGTATTTTCCCAGAAGATTTGAAAACATCATATCAACACGATATATGTGGACCCATGTTTAAGGCAGTATAATTTGTAATAGCTGAATCATGGAAGCAACCCAAATGTCCATGCACTGAGGACTGGATAAAAAAACTGTGGCATTTTCACATATTGAATATTACTCAGCTATAAAGAAAGACAAACTTGAGGCTTTTATAGGCAAATGGTCACTATTAGAGACCATATTCATAAGTGAAATAAATCAGATGTGCATGTGCAAGCAACGTATTGTATCACTAGTGTAAGAACCTGAAACTGGGAATATAAATTAGGAGGTATGAAAGGAAACTGCTCAAAAGTAAAGAGCAATAGGGATGAGGGGAAGGAGAAAAGGAAGAAAGTGGTAATTATGTATATATGTATATGAGGATGGCTAACATAGTTGTACTATTGACTTCTGTTGCTTTATTGTAAGGAACAGTTAGTGATTAGTTGTTCAATCGATCTAGTATATTTGTTTTCCTGAGCATACACTTTAAAGTTATCAATACGTAATACAACAACCATTGTTAATTCCGTCACCTTGTCTGTAACTCAGTTTTGATTGCACTGTTCTTATGCTACTTTGTAAGTGGCTGTCTGTTAATGTTTTCATTCTTTTACTTTTAAAATTAAAAATTAAAAAATAAAAAAGATAAGATTATGTAATACAGCAACCATTGTTAATTCGCTACTATCTTCTCTGTAATGTATTTCCTTTATCGCTTTTGAGTTATTCTGGTTTATATCTGTTTGGTTGTTGATGTGTTTCCATTCTTTTGTCTTTACAATAAAAATAAATAAATAAATAAATAAAATTTACTGAGACTTTTTTTCATGAACCAGCATATATTCCATCCCAAGGCCTCTGCCGTACTCTCTGGAAAAGAATGTATGTTCTGAAAGTGTTCAGCAGTGTCTCCTAAATCTCCACTGAATCAGTCTTTGGCAGTGTTTTTCAATCTCCTGACTCTGTACTGAGTTTTTGTCTACTTTTATTGTCAATTATTGAAAATTAGAATTAAAATTACCTAGACATAACTACAAATATGTGCTTTCCTTTCAGGTGTAAATTAATGCTATATTGCTTATATACATTTTAAATTTTAATATGTTCTTCATTATTTTACCTTGTAATATTTATTTCTGACAGTCCTCCACTTCTTACTGTTAATTTGCCTGCTATTTTTATTCAGTTATAATTATTCCATTATGAAATTTAAAGCCTGTTTCCCCAAACCAACCCAGCCTCTTAACCATCAGATCCTCACCAAGAAAGCAGGGAAACAAGAAATATAAAACATCCCTCAAAGAGATGGACTTTGTTGCATTCTGAAAAGTTAAAATACTCTTTCTGTATGAGGTTAACTTCACCAGGGGAAAAGTGCCTGTGAAAGCAGATGGATCTTCGTTTTCCACATCTGCTCTCATGTAAGTCCTCCTGTTAAGCCATGATGAGCAGTAGAAGAGTTAACTGAGTTTGCATTCTGCCATCAATTGTGGGTTCCACACCTGGTACAATCTTTTACATATTATGAAACTTTCCTTGAATCTGTAGGAGAAAATGCCAATATTATGCGTGCCCTTTAACTTTAAGTTAAATGGCCTGTCTAATTTCATAGCATAATCTGTAGACAAGTAAACCTCCCCTTTCCCAAGACAGCGCTGACAAGAATATGTTTATCTCATCTTTGGGTAGTACTACAATTAAACCAGACATACTACTGATTATAATTGGATCTATGGGACGTTATCCCTGGAGTTTCAGAATTTGAACTTCTGTACAAACATTTGTAACTGTAATTAGTTGCATTAGTTGGAAACTTTTCAAAACCAGCACACCCCTTAAATTGCTTTCTAGTGCCAATGGCTGGTCCTTGAAGGATATCTGCACAGCACAGATACCAGGACAACTATAGTAATATGGAAGACACACCTTCCATGTGCCTATTGTAAGCCTATTTTGAGGTATAAAGAGGAAAGCTTGGCTTGTTTCTAAGTGTTTAAGATTTTCAGTTAATTAATTTATGTCTGTGGAAATCTATACTTGCTTTTTACTCCTTGAATTATGGGCAAAGCTCTAGCAATGGCAGGAGACATTGTGAACTTAGGAAACAGAACTTTTCTGCTAGAAGACTATTACCAGACTAGAGGAAGATAGTGATTTCAATGGTTCAAAGGTAAATAGATGACAGAATAGTAAATCAGTTACCAATGCAGTTTTAGAAAAAGAAACAACACTTATTTCTTATTTGCCTTCTTTCATAATGTTTACCAAGTAAATTCAATTTCAGTCCACTGCTCCCTTAACACTGACAAAAAAGAAAATCTTATAACAGCAATAGTAATTTGAGGATTTATCTGTTGATTTCCCACTTAAATTATACTAATGATAGAATGTTTAAGTATGCATTAATAACACTATCACTAACCTAGAGAACCATATAACTACATAACATAAGTTAATATGAAGGAAAAATATGAAGGGGGGATTATTTGTTCAATATATATAACATGCAATATGTGTGTGTAGTGAACATAACATAATAAAATGCTTCAGGCAAATCAGACACCTGTAACAGTTTTTATCTTCCTGGGATTTTCCCACTACCCTAAAGTTGAAGGCTTCATATTGTTGCTGTGTCTGCTCATGTACCTGTTCACCT
The DNA here is from genome assembly GCA_004027595.1 of Dinomys branickii. Taxonomy (NCBI): domain Eukaryota; kingdom Metazoa; phylum Chordata; class Mammalia; order Rodentia; family Dinomyidae; genus Dinomys; species Dinomys branickii. Next base: position 34,431 of record PVLD010008872.1, on the reverse strand, counting down.
TGCTGGGCAACATAATTCTGATCTCCGTCACCATCCTGGATTCTCACCTGCACACCCCCATGTACTTCTTCCTCAGCAACCTCTCCATTCTGGACATCTGGTATACCTCTTCTGCTTTCACTCCAATGCTAGCAAACTTTGTTTCACAGAAAAACACCATCTCATTCTCAGGATGTGCTTCTCAGATGTACTTCTCTCTTGCCATGGCCTCCACTGAGTGTGTACCCCTCTCCATGATGGCCTATGACCGGTATGTAGCCATCTGCAACCCCCTGAGATACCATATCATCATGAACTGGAGGGTCTGTGTGCAGATTGCTGCTGGCTCCTGGGTGACAGCCTGCCTCACTGCGCTGGTGGAGACAATGGCTGTGCTGCAGCTGTCTTTCTGTGGAAACAGAATCCTCAATCATTTCACATGTGAAATTCTGGTTATCTTGAAACTGGCTTGTGCAGACACTTCCATGGTGCAGTTAATCATGCTAGCGATCAGCGTACTTCTTCTGCCCATGCCGTTGCTACTCATTTGCACCTCCTATGTCTTCATCCTCTGCAACATCCAGAGAATCCATTCAGAAGATGGTCAAAGCAAAGCCTTTTCTACTTGTGCAGCCCACCTGATTGTGGTTGTTTTGTTCTACGGGACAGCTCTCTCCATGTACCTGAAGCCTGCAGAAGTGAATTCACAGGAAATAGATAAGTTTATGTGCTTGGTATATGCTGGATTAACCCCCATGTTGAATCCCATTATCTATAGTTTACGGAACAAAGAGGTAAAAGTAGCTGTGAAAAAATTGCTGGTTAAAAACCCTTTTAGTACTGTCTTAATTTCCGCCCTCAAATAGTGTTGGAATGTGCACACTCACCTAGACATAGCCAACAATATCTGGAAAACTGCATAATAGGAATACAAACCAAAACTCCACAAAATACTTATTTTCAATCAGAGCTCACCCATGTTCTCTATCCTCAATGCATTCTGTATTAATGAATCATTTACAAAGAATTGTTTCCAGGAAAATAGTTATTAAATTATGCAATTGCTCCTTGTTTCGTACTTGACTTACTATAAGAGCTTAGAAAACAATATTGCCATTCCATGAAAATAACTAATCTGACAAGAATGTCAAGATTTGAGCCCAGCAAATTTTGAAATAATTATGCTTAATGATATGCAACTCTTTGATTTTAAGAAATACATATTTTTAAATTAATCCTATATATATATATATATATATATATATATTCTAAAACCAAAAAAACCCATTAATTAAGAATTCTTCATAGTGTCAAGAATGTTAGAATGTGAAAAAAATGATTTTAGGGAGATGAGAAATACTTTATTTATTTAGACCGTGTGTGTAGTCAATGACCAGGTATCTGCACATGTACAAAATTGTCATAAGGAGTGTTTGCACCATTGTAATCCTCTGTATGAGGTGCAGGAGAGATGTACAGCCTGGAGACATTAAAGTAGCTGTGGGTATAAGCTCACAATGCTCTCATACTGTGCCTTATTGTCTTAGTGAATTCATCAACACTCCCATCCCAAATGTTATTATTTTTCTTAAAGCATGCTGAATTAAGGCTGTGAAGGTAAAGATGCCTATCCTATAGTGATTAAATTGCAGAAGAAATGACCTATTAATATAAACATTGCAGGAAAAGTCATGAATATATTCAATACATGTCTGCAAAATTCTATAAATTATAATTTCATCACAATGTAACATGATGTGTATTTCTTTGTGTTTTATGACTTCATTTGAAGTGGGAAACAATGAGCCCAGTGCAAATACATCATTCTTCTTTATTAGAGAAGCTTCAAAGAATTTATGTGGATGATGGCTTTATTTTATGGAAAACATACTTACTTCCACCATAGAGAGAACTTCAAGCCTTTGGTTTAGGGAAGAGGAGATAATTAAAATGCTTGTCACAGTAGGTCTCTGCCTGAGTGAGACAGAACTCTAAAGGGAAAATTCAGTAATGGATAAATGGATTGAAGAAGGAACTGTGAAGGAGAAAAAGAAATTTTTGAAGTATGAGCCCTGTTGATGACCTTAATCCAAATGCACTTAGTAGGCATGGGAAAATTTTTCTTTCTCCTATCTGATATCCAGCTCTATTAACTCAAAATCACTCCAAAAGTAACATCAAGAAATTTGTATGTGGAGAAAAAAACAACACAGTTATTTCTATTTACATCCTGATTTATATAGTTCACTTTTAGATCATAGTGACCACAATGTGATACTGGTATTTGAAGATGAGAAAAGAGTGTTAATTAAGCGTATACATATTGTTATTTTCTTATTTAGATAAAAATAAAATGTGTAAAAATTGAGATGAAAGTTTTATCTCCCATCAGCCTAATGTTATCTTTTTGAGGGGTGGGGCCTGTATTGGGAATCAAACTCAGGATCTCACGCTTGCCACCAGGAGCTGCACCATCGACCTACATTCCTGGCCCCAGTATGTTATCTTTTTAATTTTTTGTCAGTATTTTTAAAGGATGTGCTGGTACAGGAATACAAGAAGCTGTATTCCAATAATGCAGATTAGTTTTCTAGTCCTGGTTGAGTCTCCAGGAGTCTAAAGATGGTCCTCAGATTTCAGGTACATCTGCAAGAATCATCTTCCCCCAATAATCTGAGCTGGGATGGAGTTAATTCTGCTACTCCAAATTTGTTTTTGTTGCTTATTCCAAAAATGGTACTGTATATATAATCTTGAATTTGCTTTGATTGCTTATTCATTATTCTATGTCCTATGATGAGGAGCTCCTTTTGCTACGTTATTAACGGAAGAAACAGCTCATTAAAATAACAGTGTACATAATTGCATCACATTTAGTTCCTGCTTTTCTAAGGTAATAGCCAGTTACTACTTTGCTTACAATATTTATGTTCAGTGTTCCCAGATATTTCACTCACACAAATGATTGACTTCAATGGGAAGTAATTTCATGGAATGTTTACCGTTTGAGCTCCCACACAACAGGTTGGTCTCCAAGGTCTTTGGGAGCATCACATTGTGACCTACCTCTGTGTACCACCTTCAGATATGTTCATGCAAGCTCAGAGGACATACTTACTTGAGGTACTGCTCACATGATGAATAAAAACTCACCCATACCACTAGATTCATAAATGTCTGCTTATTTTTTCTATATATGCATGGGTTTTTTCTCTTTTCAAGCTTATTAGATTTTAATTCATTTTGTATTGATTCTTCTTGTTATCTCAGTAATTGCCCATACATCCAAGGAACACATTAAAATCTATGCCATGTGGCTTTAATCTATCTTGACAATTTCCCAAACCAGTCAGAAAATAAAGATCCCTTAGAATGTTTGTCAAAGATCTCCTCAGGGTCAACCTAGAAATCAAAATTTCTAGGGGATAGACTTGTTAAACTGAATGTTTTATAAGAAGCAGTGAATTTTTCATATGGGAATGTTAAGAAGCCCTGACATGAAGCATTAAATGGAAAACCTTGAACCTAGCCTAGACCCCACCCCCAACAAACCAGGTAGATTTTCTACAATGTTTCATGAAAATTCATCCAGGTGATTTTAATATCATCTGTCATTACACCATCTCTCCATTGTCTTGAGTCTTGCCTAGGTCTCACCTTGCAATTTATTTCTTCTCAAAGATCACTGCAATGCTTTCAAAGAGCCACAAAAAGGTGATGAGAAGGAGGCAATGGTTAGGACAAAGCTGATGATCTAAACAACTCTCAACCAGCACAGAAGCTTATCAGTCCAGACTGGCTTGTGCTGCACCATAGAAACAAGCCATCATCACAAATAATTATATAATTTCATGTGCTTTATAGTGTGAAAATAAATTATGTCAGGAACAAAAGCAAGGCTTTGAATGTCAAAGAAATGAGGGGTAACGAGAACTTCCATTGGAGAATGATTTATTTACAAGGTGTTAGCAGCATAAAGAAAGAATAACCTAAGTGCTCATTGAATGAGGCACAGGTTGCAGTGATAATACTAAAAGTAATGATAATAAATAAAACATCCAGAATATTTACTGAGTTATTACTGTATTTCAATCATTCTTCTAAGTCCTTTACATGTAGTAATTCAGTACAAACAGTGCTGTGAGTTGGTGTTGATAATATTTAATCCAATTTCATCAGTCATCTTGTCACATTGACTTTCCAAATGAACAGTGTAAGTAAAGAGAGATTTAATGGCTTATGTTGTTTACAAATCAGGTACATGGTGGAGCTGGGATCAAACTAATTTGATACAAACCCTGCCCCTTAACCATTACTTTATTTTATTTCTCATAATAAACTGAATGTCCTTGAAATCACATTTCCCTTTCATCTTTACCGATAGGCAGGTCTGAAAAGGAGCTCCCAATCTTAAAAAGGTCATGACTGGGGACTAACCTCTATATCCTTGAATTTGACTTATTTCAAGCATACAGCACATCCAGAAAGATTTAGGGTAATGCACAGTAATACACAAATCTAAATGAGTACTGTCACGCTCATCCAAGCCTTTGATGACAGTCAACACCAGAATCTCTTGCATATTCTCTTCCTTGTAGAGATGGGAAAGTGTTGAGGCATGAATGCAAGTGGGCATATTACTCCTCTCTCCCATCTCAGCATCTCCACGGATAATCTCAGAGCCCGTCATGCAATTGAAGTTGCAAATATCTCCTTCTTGAACTAAAAGTTTTAAATAAGCTATTAAAAAGGTGTGGCTAATTACTTTAAGGAAAATGTACAAAAAATTTAAGGAAAACAGAAAAAGTTAATAACATCAAAAACTTCTATGTAAAATGGCATTGACCTAAGACAGTTTGAGTGTTTTAATTTTTCGTGGAACTACACATACATGAAGTGACTTCAGTGATCATGTAGTCATTCGTGTTTTATGCGTTTCTAATCTATAGACTCAGTCTCAAGTGAACACCAGCTTTTCTAATCCTGGACTCCCCTATGTCCCTGTTTCTTCCATCAAAATAAATATAAGTATTATAAATAAAGTTTGTCAATTAAATTACAGTAGTATAAAAAAAGAAAAACTAACCCACTTGATTTCATGGAAAATTAATAGGAAATAAATTAATCTTTAGTTAGTTTTTCTGATGTATAGAGATACATTAAATTGTGAACAGTAAAAGTGGCAGAATTAAACATATAGAATTGATTTTTTTGGTAAAATCTTTTGAATATAGTGGTACATTAGTCAATTTGAAAATCTTATTAAACTACAAGAGTTTTAAATAATTAATAAATGTGTTTTCGAATCAACAGCATATCATGCTCTATGTTTTAACACACATAAAGTATTCTAGTGAAAGAGTAGTTATCATTGATATTTCTATTTAACATTAATTGTTATAGATATTATAACTGTTTAAATAGCAGAAAAAGTTATCAATACTAATATTCAAAAATCTTAACATCATCCCTGCTTTCTACCAGTAATAAGTTTCAACAGATCCCCTGCTGTGCGACAACAAAAACCATATCCAAACATTCCCCACTAAAAGACTAAATCACCCACAGTTCTCTAATTAATAGCATTCACTCAGGTGAATACAACTCTAGACTTGCCCTCATACAGCTTGAAAACATGCCTCAAAGGGATTAAGGCAATGTGCAGTGACAGCCTGCCAGAATATATCCCACATTTCTACAGGCAGAACACAAATGTATGCACTCAGATGCATAAAAGTTAGCATGACTCAAATTCAATCCAAAATTGTAAAATGTGCAGAGAAGCAGGATATGTCCCATATCCTTAAGGAAACAAAAGCCACACAATAGAAACATTTACAAATGAAAATGATCTTAAAATTATCAGATGAGCTATCATAAATTACTTAGAATTTAGAGAAAAGCAAGAACATAATAGGTAAAAAAGTTATCAAAAGTAATTTCAGGAGTTAGAACATACAAGTGAGATGAAAACTTTACCACATGGTAGCTATAACGTGTTAGATGGTATAGATGAAAATGTAAGATAGATAGATAGATATAATATCTATATATAATAATATAGATATATAATGAAATTTAAAGACAGAGCACAAAAACCTACTCAAATGAAGCAAAAGAGAAAACAGACTAGAAAAATAATGTATGCCCTTGACATATAGGAAATATTGAATAGCCCATTATAGATATAACTCAGTAGTTGAGAAAACAGAATCCCTGAAGTAGCTAAAATGTTCAAAAATTTTCAAATTTTAAAAAACTCAGATCCAAAATGTGCAAATACCACACATGTGCACATACACAGACATATTGATTCATAAGCTGATGAATCAGCACTAAAAAGAAAATCATATAAAAGAAAAAAACCACTGCACATAGATTATTAAAGATAGTATTGATGACTTACACCATTGTTAGATGCAATGCAGCAATATCCTTAATGTCCTGAATGAACGATAAATCTCTCAATCTGTAATTCTACATACAGAGAAAACACTCTTACAGAATGAAGGTGATGTAAAAAATTTTCAGAGGAAATCTTAGAGGAATCATCATAAGTAGGACTATCCCTTAACAAATGGTTTTTCCAATGGATGGAAAATTGTATCAAATAAGAATACAAATCAGCAGAAAAAAGTACAGAGTGCTGGAAAGGTAAACATAGTTTAAACAAAATAGAATTTTTCTTCACTGCTTTTAATTTCTTAAAAATTCACTATGTAAAGCAAAGCAATAGAAAAGAATTATTTGGTTTAAAGTAAAAACTCATGTATTGTACAAATGATAGGACAAGAGAGACTCCATTTTTCTGTTGTTAGCTCCATGTTAAAAGAAGTCACTTAAAGTTTATTTAAACTGTAGGTGACCCCACTCTTCACCCCAGTCCCCTTGTTTAGTTATCAGCTCAACGCAGAGCAAAGTCATGAAATGGGACCAGAATAAACAGGACAGATTGGGAAGTGGGCTAAAAGTTAAACTGCAATGATCATTTAGAATTCCTCTGTCCGACCTTCTGAGAAAAGTAAACTTTGTGATAATTATGTGACATTCTTCTGAGATTCTCAAAAATGAGGTAATGGTTACTATGGAAACCTAAAATGTACTTAAACCAAAGGTGAGACCTAGATCGGGGCAGACATTTTCTCTGGCTCCTGGTTAGAGACTGTCCATCAGCCAGCTTAATAAAGCTTTGTTCGTTCCTGCCTTTTCGGTTTTCTTGAGTACCTTTCTTGTTGAACTTACTTGCCATATCGCAAAGACATTTTGTTAAGAGTGGGTCATGTAAACAGCAGAGTTCTCAGAAGGTTACAGCAGAACACAAAGGTTCCTATTCCCCGGTGCTAAGATCAGCCATCCTAATGTTGTCCCACAATACCTTACTTTATGGTGATGCTGTTGTAATAAACCTACTGTACCAGCAGCCAATTAAAAGCATAGCACACATAAGTTTGTATCATACATAATACTTGATAATATTATATAATGAAAACATAATTGTCTATGCAACTGGTTTATGTATTTAATATGCTACACTTCTTATGGTTAATTTAGAGTGCACTGAAGCTACTTATTTAGAAAAAGTGAACCGCCTCAGGGAGGTCTTTCAGGAAGGTTTCCAGAAAAGGGCATTGTTGCTACTGGAGATGTTATTGTCACTGATAACCTTCCAGAGGCACAAGATATGGTGGTGAAAGACAGCCAAACTGGTGGTCCTGACTAATGCAGGAAGGCAAGACGCTTGGGGAGAATGAACTGCGAGCCCTGAGCACTGGCGTGGTTGGGCTTAGGTCCTATCTTCTAAGGTTGGAATATTATTTTCCTAACTAACGAGAGGCTCTCAACAGTAATATAAACAACTGGTTTCTGTAAAATGTGGGCATGAAGGCTAACAGGAGCCTATGAGAAGATGAGAGGATTTCTCAGAGGGACACTGGCCCATGGGGGGTGGGTTCTGGCAGTACAGGCAGCCAGGGAGATTCAGTGAAGGGTGTGATGATCAAGACCAGAGCACAAGGCTCAACAAAGGCCTCATTGGATTGGCAGGATTTTCTTGCCCAGAAGAGATTCATACCTCTGGACATCATAGTCTAACAGAGTTGACACATTAAAGTTAAATATCACAGAGTGGTCCAAGTGAATTCCTTGGTAGTGATGGAAGGGTCATCTATGCTGATTTTTTTATGATGGTGATTACAAAAATATTTCCATGGGATAAAATTGCACAGACCAATATATACACATATATGTGTACATATGCATGAATACATTTAAAAATAGTAAAACTGAAAAAGCTTAGAAAGCTAATTAATAGTAATGAATCAATCATAGTTTTGATATTTACTATCATAATATATAATATCAGAATGGGGAAACTGGGAGAAGGATGCATGATATAGTGTATACTATTTCTACAAGTTTCTTTGAGTCTATAACTATTTACAAATAGTTTTAAAATTTTACAGTTTTCATGTAATTTTCACGTGTTACAAAGTATTCTTATTTTAATTTCCTCCCCAGTTCAAAAATGTAAACATCATTCTAAGCTCAAGAGGCCACACAAAGACATGGTATGTGGCAGGTCTTGCATAAAGTCGTTATTTGTTGGCCACTAAGTTAGATAGCAGTATTAAATTCTTCTCTATGTTAAGAATTTTATTCTGGTTATGTTAAAACAAAATCTTGGTTGATTTTATGAAATACCAAATAAAATATTTATTTTCAGCTTGGGAAGTTTCATTTCAGCTCGAGTGAAACCTAGAGGGAGATATCTCAGCAAGCTTCCTTCATCAAGCCAGATGTTAATTTCTCCTTCTTTGCAGATGCCTCAAAACTCCAAAATCCTCTTCAGTGGCATCTCCTTATTTGACTTGAATAAGAAAAAAGTAAAACCAGTTTCCATAGTAACTGGTTGATGTTTTATATATATAACTCTCTTTCAGAGAGAGGTGTTGGACTCTAATAATTGATAGCTGACAAAACCAAAAGGTCCAAGCTTATGTCCTTTACTTCAGTTCAAAATCTTTAATTCTTAAATTCTGAGACAATAGGAAAAGTCAAACAGCATCCTTTATAGATGGCAACACTATGAACTTGGCACTGCACAGGTATTTTGTGTGATTTACTGAATCTTTACAATACCACTGGGGGCAGAGTTTATTCTTTTTTGAAAATAATGAAACTATCATTTAGAAAGGATGAATACTTCCTGATGTATGTAGGTTGTTTGTGAGAGAGAAGAATTTATATTGCTGCTACCTTCCACCTGATGTGTGATATTTTCTGTTATGTTACCACAAGTAACCAAAAACATTCATATCAGGGATAAGATTTTAAGAGAATTCATGATCTTTGAAAGAGATGGATCAGAATTTCTTAGACTTTGATTTATAGCAAACTTATTCTCAGAGATTGTAGCTGAGCAGAGCTCATGCAGGCAAAGTAGTAAATCTCTCTCCTCTTAATTTTCCCCAAACAAATCTTTTATGATTGCCAAATAATATCACTTTATTCTGGTTTTAAATGACAAATACAAAGTTTATATATTCACAGGACATCACAAGTTTTTTTTTAATATTCATGAGGAAAAAACACAATTTCATAACAAAATAAGAGTATAACAATAGTTAATACATTCTGCATTGTTATCTTCAAAGTAGTTACTCAGCATACAAAATATGGGCATAAAAAGTCTCCAAATGGTATTAGATGAATCTTTCTTTTCAATGAACCAAGAGAAACTAGTAGTAAAAGTAACTTGCATTTTTTTCCTTTCCCTTTTTCCCCACCCTAGTTCCTCCTTCCTTTCAACAATTTCTACCCTTTTCCTAATATCTGTTGTACATTTTAGTCCTTAATTACTCTTTCAGTTTTTTTACAGCATGGAGACAATGTGATGTTTACACATGTGAGTGTGATTTATTTCACTTATGAGTATGGTCTCATTGCATCCATTTACCATAAATTTCTCAAGTTTGTCCTTCTTTATGGCTAATACTCCATTGCATAAAAATACCACATCTTTTTTACCCGTTCCTTGGTTGATGGGCATTTGGGCTCTTTCCAAGATTTAGCTATTACAAATTCTGCTGTTATAAACATGGGTACATATATATGCCTGTGCTATGATGTTTTTAATACTTCTGAGCATATACCTACAGGAGGAATAGTTGGGTTGAATGAGACCTTTAATCCTAATTTTGTGAAGAATCTCTACACTGATTTCCACAGTGGTTGCACCAGCCTACACTCTCACCAGCAGTGGAGAAAGGTTTCCTTTTCCCCACAGCACCTCCAGCATTTGTTGTTGGGTGATTTTTTTATAATAACCATTCTTTCCGGAGTGAGATAAAATCTCAGTGTTGTTTTAATTTGCATCTCTCAAATGACTGATGATGTTGAACATTTTTTCAGATATTTATTTGCCATTTGTGTTTCTTCATCTGAGAAATGTGCATTCATCTGAGATGCCCATATTTGGACTGAGTCTTTGAATTTGGGAAGGTCTGGGTTTTTTCCATCCTTTGTATGTTCTAGATATAAGTCCTTTGTCTGAGGGACAACTAGCTAAAATTTTTTCCCATTCTATGGATTGTTTTTTCACTCTGTTGGTGATTTCTTTCACTCTTCAAAAGCTTTTTAATGAGATCCCAGTTGTTGTTTTAGTAATTCCCATGTGATTGGGGTTTTGTTTGTGAACTCTCTGCTTACATCTACATCTTTAAGATTTCTACCCATTTTCTCTTCCAGATTTAGCATTTCTGTTTCAGTACTTAGATCTTGATCCATTTCAAAATGATGTTTTTATTTTTATACATTGTAGAATGACTACATTAATTCCTCATTAAATGTCAATATTTAGGTGTTGTTGCCTGTTTTTTGATAAAGCAAATATTTCATAGCCATTTTCACATCTTTATTTCTCAAACTATAGATTATAGGGTTGAGCATGGGAGTCATTACCCCATAAAATATGGAAAAAAGCCCTTCGGTAGCTTGGGAACTATTTTTCCCAAGAAGCTTTTGTGACTTGGGTGTTACATACATAAAGAAGATGGTACCATAAAATATAATCACTACAGTCAGGTGAGCTGAGCAGGTGGAAAAAGCCTTGCGTCTTCCGGTGGCTGAGTTCATTCGCAAGATGGTGTAGAGAATAAATATGTAGGAGAAAAAAATGATCAGGAGAGGAAGAATCAGGAAAGCTATATTTGAAACGCTGAGGGTAATAACGTTGAGGGAAATATCTGCACATGCTAGTTTGAGGACAGCTAAGATCTCACATAAAAAATGATTAATAATGTTATTTCCACAAAAAGGTAACTGCATGGCGAGAGATGTCTGCACAATTGAGTTGACTCCACCAGAGAACCAGGACACACCAGCCATCAGTATATATACATCCCTGCTCATGATGATGGGGTACCTCAGAGGGTTGCAGATGGCCACATAGCGGTCAAAAGCCATCATGCCTAGGAGGAAACATTCTGTTGACCCCATTGCAAATCCAAAGAACATCTGCACTGCACATCCAGAAAAGGAAATGTTTCTTTTCTTTGAGATTAAGCTCACCAGAGTTGATGGAACAGAGGTAGATGTATAGCAGATATCCAGGAAAGAGAGGTTCCCCAGGAAGAAGTACATGGGAGTGTGAAGACGGGAATCAAAGACGCTTGCTATGATCAGAACTCCATTGCCAATTAGGATTACCAGGTACATGACTAGAATCACACCAAATAAAATTATCTCAAGTTCTGGGTAGCCTGAGAGTCCCAGAAGAATGAATTCTGTCACAAATGTCTGGTTTATCTTATCCATGTCCCAGCCTTCAGGATGTCAAAGGAGCTTCCAACAAATGTTTTCATGGTCAAGCAACAAATGTAATAAATATCTTAAGTAAGCATTACCTTTAGGATGAAGGTGTTTTAAATTTCTGCCCTCAATTATCCTCAGCAGCATGGCTAAAATAAAATGATACCAAGATACTGAAGTTTTCTACCCTGTCTCTCAAGTGTGAAATATACCTAGGAGCAGAAGCAAATTCAGAATCAACTTTTCTTAGTGTTGAAAATACTCCCACTTGAGTAAAAACTCTAAAATATTGCAGAGAAAAAACTCAAACTCTTCACTTAGTCAAAGGCCAATGAGAGGACACTGGAGAAAGCAAAATAACAAGGATTTCAAGCCAACATTCAACAGAAATGTTCAGAATTTTAAAAACATTTTTGCTTTTTACATATATTTATCTACCTAAAACTCTTACTCTTTTTCCGTTCAGTTAATTGTTTATATTTATAGGTCAGCCATTTCACCATAGCAAATTGAAATATATACACTGCAGTTTAACATCTATTCAAAGCTAAAGTTAATTGTTGATTTCAGAACAGCAGCCCACCTTACACTGCATCTTCCTATGTTAAGACTACTGCAGAGATCAGGTCTGCATGTACGTGATGGAAAATCTTTGGAGAACAATACGTCGTCTCTTTTCAGTGTTATCCTACAACATCAAGGTTATTTATGATAATTTATTTTTTAAGTGAGTCTGAGAAAATAAGGCTTAAATATATTTGTGTATATGTGTGTATACATATTATACTTTACAAAAAGCCAGTGAATTTTCTGACTATTCAGAATTCTATTTTCAAACGTGCAAGATGGAAAGTGGCTTCAGCCTGTAGGTAAAAAGAGAAGCATGAACCTCTGTTCTTTGACAATAAAGTCTAGAGGACTGTGTGCTACAATACCAACTATTACTATGCCTTGTTTTCCCATCAAAGAGTATTGAAATTTTTTGCCTGAAGAATCAGCTATTTCAGCCTTTCAATGTTTTATATGCATAAAAATAACCTGATGCTCTTTTGTAAAACATAAATTCTTTTTTAGTCTTGAGTAGGACAGCTCCAATAAACTTTGAGAGCATAAGACAATAGCTGTTACAAAGCCACACTTTGAGCACAAAAGGTGGTTTATCTAGTGTGAGTTTATTGTAAATTAATTTATCTAGTGTGAGTTGGCAGATTACCCAGATGTTTCTGATCCAAATAGATTTTGTTTTGTGCTGCTATATAGACTACTGTAACAACTTAAAAAATGATCAAACATATATCATTATTTGTGTTTTCTAGTAAACTTAAGGACATCCTGTTGTTTAATAGTCTTCATAAAATAAATGCTACTGAAAGACAAATATCAGAAAACCAATGAAATCCTTTTTGCTGCACAGTATGTGTACAGTATTACTAATAGCCTCATTGGAGCATAATCCTGTTCTAAGCCAGTTATGGAGTGGAAACATGTGACCCATATGTGCACCAGCAGAAAGTTCACAATTTAGTGAAGGAAACAGAAAAATCTATTCATGGAACTGTTTCATATAGAATACAATTGCATCATATGACCAGAATGAATATCTTTACTATGTGGTCTTAGAAGGAGCTAATGAGAAACAAGAAAGAGTTCTGCAAAAGGTTTAGACTTAGGCCAGATCTCAAAACACGGAGAAAAACTAGGCATGTGTAGAAGAAAAAGAAGACACAGAATATCCTGAAAGGAAGATCATGTTGAGCAACTTGTAGGAGCAGGTTCCTTATACCTACATCTCAGACAAGGAAAGTCCTGTGGAGCATGGTAGAAAACATTTCTGGAAAGGCAAAACCCCACAGGCCAGGCACAGCAGATGACACTTCTTTTTATTGGGGACTGGCTTCATATAAGAAACACAAAACACATCTGCACATTTAGAGCTTTTGACCTTAGCTGCTGTCTAAACTTTACATAGAACTCAATTTTGTGTGTGTTTTTGAGCAGATGTGTGATACAAGGCATTTCATGTTTAGACCAGTTAGGTTATTAGTAGTTACTACCTGGCAGATACACACAAAAACTATCTCTTTATAATCACCACCAATTTTCAGATTCTAGCCTAACATAGTTTATTGTCTGATGAAAAGTAAAAAATTTCCCTGTGGTGTGTGAGGGCTTGGAGTTAGACATGAACTACACAAAGAGACCCTGGCATTTGGAATAATTTCATTAACAAATAGCAAATAGAAACTTTCACCTTTGAAGAGAGGCACAAAGGAGAGAATATTTAATTCCCAAGTGAGAGATGAGACATTTGAGGGTCAGAGCAACTTTAGCTTATACTTACTCAGTTTAAGACCAGAACTACAGATTCCTATTTGCCAGCTACAGTGCCTGAAATTAGTTAACTGGGCTGAGGTCACATAGTTAATAATGAGCAGATGCAAAGTGCAAATCACTTCTCTTTCTATTTCCATGTCTAACATCATTAAATCTGTACAGAAATTGTGTGGCAACAAAGTAAAATGGTCGGTGAGAACCACAGATAAGTTGAGAACATAAAGACAAAGGGTAACTGTACGCATTTAACAACATACAAGGACCTAACTTCTAATTACAGAGGAAGGTGCCTGGCTGTCGGATTGAATCATATCCCTCAGAATACTCCATTTGCACTGAAATTATTCTATACTCACATGACGTAATATAAATCAATATTCTCCTTAAGTGGGGTCCAGAACCTGTTCAGGGGAAGGTTGACAGTACTCTCAGGATCTCGATCACAGACATAAAAGACACTGACTTACCAGGAAACACGGCAACGCACCAGATGTAGCCATACCTGGGTCTTGACCGAGGGAGTCTGTTGTCCTCTTCCTGACAATGGTAACCACGATGCATAGCAGCTTCCCAACTCCCTCCTCCTGGGTCCTCTCTCAGGCTTCTCTTCCTGAGCAGAAATTCCCTCGCTGATTCACTCCACCTTGAGCCAAGCCTGTCTGTTGCCTTTAGTTTGCTTTGCGTCCAGGCACTTTAAGTGGTGTACCTTGTGTACTGTGAGGCGGCAATAGTTGTGGGGGAGCAGTTGTCTCTTTGGCTCATCTCTGTACAGCTATGGCCTAACCCAGTGCAGTGCATAATGAATGAGTGGTAAAGGCTTACTTTCTAGATTCATAAGCAATTTCTTTGCCGTGTTTGTGGATTCTAGTGTAGGACACCCTAATAAGCCCAAATTGTTCATTTTCAGCAAGCTCTGAGTTTAAGACAAAAGTAACTTTCTGTTAATGCTAATGATCTTCCCTCTTATACAGAAATTAGACAGATTATGTGCTAAGTACATAGGAGTCGCCAAATAGTCACTTGAACTTATATGGCATTGGGTTCACCTCGGGAAGTAAAAAAAAGTGTTCTAGGCTTTGGATTCATTTTCCTTCGAATATATAGCAAAATAGAGAGAGAAATCCTCAGCTTAATTATCTTATAGAGCTGTTTTCAGAATAATTCTGAGGACATATGAAAATTCTGATGCATTAATCAGCACTGTATAGATTATAATAATGAACATATTAAACCATAGATATATTTAGCACTAATGAATTGGTAGCGATACTGCCTAGTAGGATTCACATTATCAATCAATATTTTAGCTGTGTGCAGTGGCAAAGGCCCACAATCCCAGCACTCTGGAAAGCTCAGGCAGGAAGATTACAAATTCAAGCCCAGCCTGAACAACTTAGTGAGATCTCTTCTCAAAATTAAAATTACAGAAGGACTGAGAATATAGCTCAGGGCAAAGGCCCTATGTTCAATTCTGAATACTGCAAAAAAAAAAAAAATTCATAGTTAATGATAGCTCTAATTATGAAGGTAAAGGAATAGGTTCAAATTATTCAGTACTCACTTTTATAGTGATGTTATTACTGCCTCCTAAAAGAATCAAGTACTTTTGTGTGTGTGTGTGTATATATATATATATATATATACACATCAGCAGTCTGAAATAAGGTCAAGTTCACCAAATAGTACCCAAATCCACAAATGTGGAAGACTAAATATTTTTATGCCACAGTTATAATTATTCCCCAATTCCCAAAGCAATTTAAAGTCAGAGTGAGGGATCTATAGAAGGGAGAAACTTGTGATATGATAAGGACAGTGTCCCACACAGCCAATTATGCATGGTATTGAGATGATACTGTGGCTGAATTAAAGCTCAAAAAGAAAATATCATTCTTCTG
Source organism: Dinomys branickii (assembly GCA_004027595.1). Classification (NCBI taxonomy): domain Eukaryota; kingdom Metazoa; phylum Chordata; class Mammalia; order Rodentia; family Dinomyidae; genus Dinomys; species Dinomys branickii. Next base: position 18,412 of record PVLD010008872.1, on the reverse strand, counting down.
CTCTTGCAACTTGTAGGAAGAGAGGCAAATGTTCACCAAACAAACTTTAGGAAATAGGAGAGCTTTTCAGGTTAACTTACATCTACCAAAACCAAGTTCATCAAAGAGATTAAGAAATCAAACAATAATTACTAAAATATGCTATAATTTTAAAGATGATTAGATATTATGAATGAAAAAACAAAAGATATTCACTGTGAATTAAATACACAGTCATTTAACTTTTTTGCTTACTTTCTTCTCATTCTTTTTTGATAAACTATTTTCATGCAAAACGCCATCACCAGCCTTTTGTGGAATGACGAGAAATGCAGATAGACAGTACAGTGAATAAATCCACAGGGCAAAAGTGAATTAATATATAAGGCTACATAAGTAAAAATATTCCAGAACGACCAGTCTGAGACATAATTTCAGACAGGTAGATGGCATATAATAGAACTAAATTGTTTTTGGAAAATATATTAAGTTATAGCATAGTTTTTAATACTTAGATTCCAGCTGTAATTACCCAGTAGATGTCAGATTTACTATAGAATATCTGAATTCTGAAAAATGAAAACCGTTTTTATGTGTTTCCATAGACATAAACAAATAAAGCACCCCCCCCACACACATTACAAACTATAGTGTGTATGTGTTCATCAAATAAAAATGGAAAATTATTAAAGTTGTGACTTTATAACATCTTAGAAGTTTAGATACAGAAAACTGTAGAAATCATTTAGTGAGACTTGATTTTTATATAGATAAACAGAGGAAAGCGTGATAAGATAATATTCTCAAGTAATTGTTAGTATTTGATTTGGGAAGAATTCATGGCCTTAGGGGACCAGATAATAACAATACTTTTCCAATGGGGAGAATTGTAATTGTAATATGGAATGTTACATGGTCTGGAAGAATAGGCCTTATGTGACTGTGTAGGCTATAAACTGTGAGACCCTTAACTGGTAAACCTGAAGACAAATAATCATGGTAAGGCTTGGCTAGTCTATCATAAAATTTGGAAAGGGATTAGGACTGATAATTGGAGTCAGTATTTTCTCTTTGGGAGTAGCTCCTGGAGATACAAGAAGAGAGAGCATGGAGGCATTCAACCAAAGAAACAAAGAATGAAAAATATTTATCCTCCTATTTCCTTTAAAAGTTGAAAATATACCTTAAAATTTTTCTATTTGACAAAAATTAGAAACAAAATCCAATTATAAGCCTCCAAATGAAAGGATCCATTAGGCACCACAGCTGGCAAGTGGGTAATGTTGGCTATCAAAAATGTTTCCGGATGGATACCAGTGATCCTCAATTAAGAGAAAGATGTTTTGGATTTGCTTTACATACCTGGGAAGTGAAGTAATTACTGCCACCGCATTAGGACCTCGAGCAACAGTATGATTTTAATTTTTAGGTTGGCCCTCTAATTAAGGCATTCTAGATAAAATTTAACATGAGTTGCAAAATACTGCAAACAATAGACAATATATCCATCCAAAAAATGTGGACCAGTGAAAATCGAAGTGTAGAATTGGAGGGTGATTAAAAAAACTAAATTTATGGCTTTCATAACTGAAGTGTGTTAAAATTTACCATATACAAGAATTAACTGGAAATCAGCATTGAATATATGGTTGAAATATTGAAGGGAAATATATGGAAAAGATAGTGGGAATGATGTAGGTACTTACAGAAACTTCTACATTTTGAAATATTATTTTCTTTTTATTTGCCTGTTTCTATATTAGTGGGGCATTCATAGCATTTATAAATTTCAGAAGAATATTTGTTGGGCGTGACACTGAGACAGTATAACTAGACACTACCACTGCCCATATTCCTAAAAGAACAATAATAATAATTCTTTCTTTTCACCATTTTAAGCTGAGATTAATGGTTTTGGTCTCCTAACCTCATGCACGATACAGGCGTATTTGCTTAGTATTACTCCATCCTGTTTTTCATGACTGAGAATTACATAGGAAATATTAACCATATTTATGATACCAACTATATGGGAGAGACCTCTGGCTGAACCTAACAGTCCTACCCCAGGGAGGATAATCTAAGTAAAAGAAATGAAAAATGGAAAGAAGTCATTGATGATTTTTTAGAAAAGATCCTATGGAAAGCTCTGCGCCATGCTCAAACTAAAATATATGTAGAGGTTACTATTACATGTGTGATAGTTTCCTGGGGAAATCAACATATGAGGTCCACAATATATATTCAAATTCTACTCAAAGAGTCAACACAACATAAACCAGTGCTGACTGAAAAATTCTAAAAATCTCTTACCCAAACTTGACCTGGGAAATATGAACTAAAGTTTTGAATTCAACCTTTTCTCCTGAAATTTCTTCCTCCTGAAACCCCTGTCCTATATCTTTATGAAAGCCTTACTTGAATATCCACTTGAGTCTCATGTGTCCTATAAAAATTTAGCCCTGGATAACTGTACAGTGTTTAAAAATCTGGACTCTCTTGAAATTTATAAAATTAACCAACATATAGACTGCATTATCTTATAACAAACCACTAGAATGAGAAATAATGTATCCTTTTCACATTCACCATCCTTATCAGCACTGTCCTACTGCTTAACTGGGAGACGTTGTTCATGCCTTGCTTTATACATTCCCAAATGTGGCACAAACTGAAGTGCATGATTCACATTGTAGTTAATGAAACATATAAAAGAAAAAAAAATGCCTGCATGCTCCCTGAGCTGCATCATGACAATGAACTAGGTGATCCACAATCTGCTGAACTGTGGGTTGTCTCTGGGCTCTGACTAGCAAAGGCAATCCCAGGCAACAAAGAAAAGTCAGGTGGAATCACAATCCCTGACCTGAAATTGTACTACAAAGCTACTGCAATAAAATCAACCTGGTACTGGCTAAAAAAAGACCTGAGGATCAGTGAAACAGACTGGAAGATGCAGTTACAACCACAAACACAGTCAGCCACCTTATGTGTGACAAAGGGGCCAAACAAGTTCACAAGAAACACAGCCTCTTTAATAAATGGTGCTGGAAAAATTGGCTCGCCACATGCCAAAGACTGAAACTAGACCCATGTCTATCACCATGCAACAAATTAAAGTCAAAATGGATTACAAGATCTAAATATTAAAACAGAAACATTAAATCTCCTGGAAGAGAAAGTAGGTAGAAATCTTGAAGACATAGGGTAGGGAGAGAGTTCATAAACAAAAACCAAACTGCATGGGAAATTCTTCAAAGAATTAACAACTGGAATCTTATCTTATTAAAAAGTTTTTGCACATGTAAAGAAATCACCATCTGGGTAAAAAGAAAACCCACAAATTGGGAAAAAAATTTTAGTCAAATGCCCCTCAGACAAAGCACTTCTATCTCAAAGATACAAAGAATGAAAAAAAGCCAGGTCCCCAAATTCAAAGACCCAGTACAAAAATAGACATCTGACATTGATACACATTTCTCAAATAAAGCAATACAAATGGCAAATAAATACATGAAAAAATGTTCAACATCATTAGTCTTTTGAAAAATGCAAATTAAAACAACCCTGAGATTCCATCTTACTCCAGAAGGACTGGCTATCATCAAGAAATCAACCAACAACAAATGCTTGAGGGGCTGTGGAGAAAAAGGAACACTTCTCCATTGTTAGTGGGAGTATAGACTGGTGCAACCACTGTGAAGATCAATCTAGAGATTCCTCAGTAAAATAGGAGTTGAGGGCCCATTCAGCTCAGCTGTTCCTCTTCTGGGTATTTTTTCAGAAGAACTAAAAACATTATGCAACAATGATATATGTGCACCCATGTTTATAGCAGTGCAATTTGTAATAGCTAAATCATGGAAACTGCCCAAATGCCCATCAACTGAGGAATGGATTAAAAAGCTGGGATATTTTTATTTAATGGAATATTACTCAGCTATAAAGAAAGATAAGCTGGAAGCTTTTATAGGTAAATGGTTTCCACTAAAGACCATACTCATAAGTAAAATAAATAAGTGCCACATGTGTAAACATCATATTGTCTCCCTAGTATAAGAAATTAAAGGAGTAAATGAAATCTAAAATTGTACAATATATAGTGAGAAGGGGAAGGAAACTACTCAAAAGGAAAGAACACCTGACATGAGTGAAAGGAGAAAATGAAGAGGGGAAAAATATGTATATATACACATATACACACAGGATGGCCGGGATAATTGTACTATTAATTTCTATTGCTTTCATGAAAGGAACAGTTGATACTTAATTGTTTGATCATTCTTACATGTCTGTATTTATTTATCTGAATAGCCAATGTGAAGAAAACAGTATGTAATATAGCACCATTGTTAATTTCTTTTCACCTTGTCTGAAATTTTCTGTATTGTTTTTATATTGTTTAATTTCTGTCTGTGTGTTTGTTAATATGTTTTGCTTCTTTTATCTCTAAAACTAAAATTTTAAAAATATACATATATTTCTTTAATTGTGCTATTGTGGCCCTAATTTCCTGAATCTATTCAAAATGTTACTTTTTGTGGTAATTTTGACCTTAGGGAAGAGCCAGAAGTCCCACCTTCCCAGACCTGCTGAGTAAGGCGGCTGAGGATGCACTGTAACACATCTGAGGAGCCGGTCTCCCCCCTGCGCGGTGCTCAGAAGAAGCGTTCTGCACATTTTTCATCACATCTCAGAAGAATATGAAAGAGGATTTTCAGAACTGCTTCAGAACATGGTAAAAATGATGAAATGTGTTCAAAGAGAGGAGGAGTACTTTGAGGGGAATTAATGGTAATGTGTCTTTTCTTGCAATGAATTTTTAATTTAAACCTTCATTGCATGTTTTGCTAGCCCCTTCATAGAGACACAAATGTATGCATTTCTATAACTAGGATTGCAAACAAATTTGCAAACTTTTGAAAGTAGTGTGTTTAGGAAAGTAGTGTAAATTTTGTGAGAGTAATTTAGTCTGACATCTGACCTATTATTTTCACTTCTTAAACTCATCCTTTAAAAAATCTGTATTTTATATCTTTAAAAAATTTAACTCCTAGTGCTAATAGTGCATCTACTGGTAAATAAAAACATGATCAACCTATGACTCTTAGTTATGATGAGAAAGATTAAAAATTTTATCCTGGGAAAGCAGCAATAATCATAAAAATTCTTTTTATGCTTTTTGGAATTTTAGAAAATATTGATTCTTGAATCAAAAGTCAGTATACTTAACTATGTATTGGAGATTTTCTGATTTTCCAGAGTATCGAGGACCTGACCAAGATCACCAACTGCCTGTATGAGTGGTACAGCAAAAGGATGAGGAAAAAACCAGAGAAAAATTTAGCAGTACATGAAGGCTGGGAGATCAGTATCTCAGGATGGGCAGAGACAAAGACACCCCAAGAGAACCCCTATTTATTGGGTGTATACAATGATATAGGGAAGATTCAAGGTGATTCTAGGTCCATTCAGAGGTCGATGACTCAGCCAGCAACAGACAATCTTAGGATGACTCAAGAGGGGTGAGGTGATCTTATGCTAAGGAGGATCTTGCCCTGGAGTGTTTTTAATCTTAGTGGCCTTAGTTTTCAGTCTTCATGGGTGGGAGAGGATGGCTCATCCCTAAAGAGTTCATGGGAAATCTCAAAAGGGTGACAACGATAATCCTCCATTTATTCCTTAGAGAAGTACGCAGAAAAAATTTTTTTAATCTTTTTTTTTTTTTTTTTGCGGTACTGGGGATCGAACTCAGGACCCTGCGCTTGCTAGGCAAGCGCTTATTCCACTGAGCTATATCCCCAGCCTAAGTATGCAAAATTAGTCACTGTGAATTTGTAGTCCCCCACACCAGAGAGGGGAGTTTATTATTGAATCCATTAGTTTTCCAATCATTGATGAACATGGGTGCACTTGCTTTTATCAAAGCCACACCACATCCACCCTTATAATATTTGGCATGGGATGAGTTCAACCTGATACATAAACCTGCGTATAAGATACTGACACTTGTGATGTTGGGATGAAAAAACTAAGTTAGGAGCTAAGGAATTGGCTGAGACAACAGAGATATTTCTACATGCTTAAAATTTTATTATAACAAATTAATTAAAGTAGAATTAAACAAGAATTAGGTGCCGAAGGCCTGTAATGGGATGGAGGAGAGGCACCAGAAAAGGAAGCAGGATTTAGGGGCCAGACTATTTAGGTATAAATCTGAGTAAACCTTAAGGACATGGATTGGGAAAGGATGATATGTTGAAATTTTTTGGTGGGTGGAGATATTAGCTCTAGTATGTGTGACCTTAGAGTACGGGAGGTGCTAAGTTCTGACTCATTCTTCAACTGAGGTCTTAGCTTCAATTTTAAATTGTATAACAGTGACTCTGGTATGATGTTAGCTGTTTCCCCCCACTTATGGAAACTTTAAATAACACCCGCTGGATTTTATTTATTACAAGTAAGATAACTGTGGCTTGGAAAGAATAAATAGTCTATCTAACATCATTTACATAGGTAGGGGAATTGTAGAGTTTGTGATCATGTCTCTCTTTTCCCATTGTCTATGTGTGATTGTTTTCCACAATTTCAACTTAGTCAATCAGAAACAGGTATCACCAAGGATAAGGTTCTAATAGAATTCATTGTGTTTTAAAGATCTGGATTAGAGAATGCTGTAAAGATGAATTTATATCATGCTATAATTCTCAGGAATTCTAGCTGAGTATAGTTAGAGGAAGCTAAGAATAAAAATTGCTCTCTCTCTCTAACCATTATTTCTCCAAATAAATGTTAATATTAAATTATCCGTGAATTCATTTTTGTACCTGTTACATATCAACCTGAATTTCCTATTGTTATTATGAAATAGGTTTTTGGTTCAGCATACATTTTACAGCAGCTTTTACATCTTTGTTCCTTAAGCTATAGATGATAGGATTCAGCATGGGGGTCACTACCCCATAAAATAAAGAAATCATCTTGTCCAAAGTTTGAAATTTGTCCTCCCCATTTAGGTCTTGGGTCTTGGGTTTTGCATACATAAAGAAGATGGTGCCATAAAATATAACAAACACAGTCAGGTGAGCGGAGCAGGTGGAAAAGGCCTTGCGTCTTCCCGTGGCCGAGTTCATTTGCAAGATGGTGTAGAGAATAAATAGATAGGAGAAAAAAATGACCAGAAGAGGAAAAACCAGGAAAGCTATATTTGATATCATCATGGTAACAATATTGAGGGAGACATCAGCACACGCTAGTTTGAGGACAGCTAAGATCTCACATGTAAAATGATTGATAATATTATTCCCACAAAAGGGCAACTGCATGGCAAGAGATGTCTGCACAATTGAGTTGACTCCACCAGAGAACCAGGACACACCAGCCATCAGTATATATACACCCCTGCTCATGATGATGGGGTACCTCAGAGGGTTGCAGATGGCCACATAGCGATCAAAAGCCATCATGCCAAGAAGCAAACATTCTGTTGACCCCATTGCAAATCCAAAGAACATCTGCACTGCACATCCAGAAAAGGAAATGTTTCTTTTCTTTGAGATTAAGCTCACCAGAGTTGATGGAACAGAGGTAGATGTATAGCAGATATCCAGGAAAGAGAGGTTCCCCAGGAAGAAGTACATGGGAGTGTGAAGATGGGAATCAAAGATGCTTGCTATGATCAGAACACCATTGCCAGTTAGGATCACTAGGTACATGACTAGAATCACAGCAAAATAAATGATCTCAGTCCTTGGATATCCTAAAAGACCCAGAAGAAGAAATTCGGACACAAATGTCTGGTTAATCATACCCATGATTCTTACTTCTAGTATGTCAAAAGAAGACCTGATAAAATTATCTACTGCCAGGAAACAAATAGTACAAATTACTTGAACAATCTTTTTTAGAATGTATTCTGAGTTCTTGCTTGAAGTTCTGACACGTTTATCAAGTGATACGTATTTCTAGTATACAACGAAATTGGAAACACTTTTGCCCCATTGTAAGATGTGAATATTTGCCCATACTTAGACATACAGACAAAAGTAACATTTCCTGTTGTTGAGGACACATTTCTCAGTTAATGTTTATAAAATCTGTGGTTAATTACCAACTATATGGCTGACTTCTTTATTCTATATGGACCAGCAATGAGCAGCAGAAACACTATTCAAAAAGGAATGGTGTTTTGATTCAGTGATTCACAATGTCATTAAAATGTCACAGCAACTTTTGAAATTGTATTTCTTTTCAAGCCTGACACTGTGCACCTTGAATTGAGTATTGTACCGATACTTAATCATATTAAATAGATAGCGTAAACTAAAATTTGACATCTGATGAAAGGCGCAGTCAGGTGTTGGTCCCATATTTCAGCTCACTTGTATGATCATTCCTACGACAAGATCGTTGCACAGACAGGCTCTACAGCATCACAGTGGAGGACATTGCAATGGCTCTATGTATTTTATTCTCTATCTTCAGATTCCATCCTCATAATTTCTTTTATGCCAACCTAAAAATAACACTGATGTTCAAATATTTTACATAAGTATGTGTATGTGTGTGTGTATTCCACTGTGTCTTTATACTCTTTTTATCATCCTCCCTTTTCCAAACATGAAAGATGAAATTTGACCAAGACAGAGCAGGTAGTAAATAGTAAAGTGAAGCTAAGATCTTTGACGTCAAGTTCAGTTAATGAGTTCACTGATTTTTCACATACATACTAAGTACCTGGGGATACCGAAAAGCTTCAAACCCTCCTTCAGGGTTGAGTGCAGGATCTGAATTTCTTCTAAGTGCCCAAGAAGATATTTGTGCAATTGATCCCCAAAGCACTTCAATAACAGGCTTTAAAATACACTCAGTTGGCAGATTATACAGGTGCTTCTGGTCCAAATCAATTTCCTGTTGCTTTATTATATGTATTGCCATAATCATCTGCAAAAATGCAAGACCATGATTCTTTTGTGTTTTACAGAAAACTCCAGATTGATGCCATACTGCTAAATATTAAAGGGCACATTTTAAAAAGCAGAATAAACTTGCACAAAACTACTATAATAATTTTAGACAATCATTTGAAACCAGTCATATTCTGAGCATAGTAAGGATAAATTTTTAAAAATGGGAAGTGTTGCCATTGTAAACTGTGGAAATAGGAAATACACAGGGAACTCTATCATAGATACATCTACATATTGCAATGTGGGTTACAATTATAGATTTTTCAAGAAGGAAGAAGTTTAGGTGAAATAAGTCACACAAGGGAGACTTCAAGCGTGGCTTCAAACTTAGGTTGGCTCCAGAAGCATGGGAAGGATAAGGCGGGTTTGGAAGAGCAGAGGGCAACTGAGCAGGGAACCAAATGTGAGAAGTTGAGCCCTCCTGAGGAGACTCAGCACGCTGTTTGGAAAAGAGTATTTCTGTGGAGGAACAGCGGCAAGCACATCTGAGCAGGAAAGTGAATCAAGAATGTAGAAAGCGTCTGACATTGGGAAGAAAAGTGCTTGGCGCTTGTTTTAGCAATGGAGGGGGCCATCATTAGAGAGTAAAGAACACCAGGTGAGTTCTTAGCCTAGGACTGACTTTCACATCTGTATGAGTTTGACTTCACACAGTATGGTGAGAGTTTTGAACAGAAGTGTAACTACAGGAATTAAGACATTTAGATTAATGAGAGTGTTATAATTGGTGACTAGCTATGAAAACTATTCTTTCCATAGTCACCATGAGTATATGCATATTTTATGCTAGTTACCTGGGAAAATTACTAAAGCAAACATTAGCTTTAATCAAAAATCCAATTCCATTAGAATATTCTCTGTGTAGGGAAACATTTAGTAAAAAATAGACAATAGAAATACTTAAATTTTGAAGAATGACAAACAAGAGTATAAAATTTTAACCATATGAAAGAAATTGCGAATTTTTACTTATTCAGCCTAAGAATAGAAGCTCAAGGAGAACAGAGGAGAGAAAAGGGGAGGAGAAGAGAGGAGATGAAAGGGAGGGGGAGGGGAAGGAGAGGAGAGGAGAAAGAAGACATTTTCACTTAAATTGTCCACTTTTATTGCAGTGTCCTGTCTCCATTTTTGGTGCTGGAAATAACTCACTATGCCAAGGTCACGTGGGTAATAACAGAAGAGGCAAGATCCAAACCCAGTTCTCCTTACATTACTACTTTGACTGGCACCACTAAAATTTATACAGAAATCATGTAACAACAACAGAATGCTCACCGATAACCATATAGAATTTAGGATCACGAAGATGAGTTGATAGGACTTATGGAACAGTGCCCAGTGACAGGGCAATGATATTTCACTCATCCCACAGTATTTCTAATGATATATCCAAGTTCTCCTCAAATGAGGTTTAGAAATCAATCATGGAGTACAGTGGATGGAGAGAATGAGTACTTTGATCAGTCTAGTTCTAAAAGTATAAGGAAGAAGACAGCATAGCATTGACTTACCAGGACACATGGCAATACTCCAGGTCAGGCCCTCATGGAATCCAGGCCTGGGAGCCTTTTACCTTCACATTCCATACAAATGCTGTGACAATGCCCTTTAGGCAGCCTGAACTGCCTGGCACTAACTCTTCCATCAGTTCAAGTCCACCGTGAGCCCAGCCTGTGTTTCTGTCTTTGATTTTCCTCTGCCCCCACTTTAAATTGGTTATCTTGTCTATTGAGAGGTAATAAGAAACATGGGGAACAGTTTGGATCTCTCGCTCATCCATCCCTCTACACCTAACTCTAGCACAGCCCTTTAACAATTTCCCTGTGTAATACTGGCCAGTGAAAGTTGAGGACAATTTAATATACTCAAATTACTCACAGGTTTAATTTCTAACCTTCCAGTCAGTACTAACAGGCTTCCATCCTACGTAGATATGCAGCAGTTTATGCATTGCAAGTACACAGAGTTCACCGGCTTCTCACTAAGTTACATGTGACATCTGGTTATCATAACAGAAAAGTATCTCTACCTAGAGTCACTCTTTGGCTTCAACATCTTTGTTGGTGATTGTATATCCTCAGTTTTCTCATTTGTGAAATAGTAATAAAAATAGCTATCTTAATTTTTTATCATGAATGTAGTAAGGAAATAATGTGATAGTATATGGAAATTGTGTTAGTTATTAGATATACAAAAATAATAATGAAGTAATAATTTCGGGTGTACTTGGTGAAAAAATTGATAACCATATTTCTTCACGTTATTTGTATTATAAGTACATATTGACTAAGAGCTTTAGTTACAGATTAGGTTTAATTGAGCTTAATTATGGTACAGTTTTCAGTATTTAGGACTTACCTTTACAATGATAAATTATTTCTGCTCCCTATCTGAAGCAGATACTTTCTTTGTAATATTTATCTCAGCTAATTAAACTCAGCTTCAAGAAATGTTGCCCAGTTGCACAGACATGGAAGTGTAAATATTTTTATACAACAGTCATTATAATTGTTCCCTCATTCCCAAAGCAATTTAAAGTTGGAGTGAGAGAGCTGTGTAATGGAGACACTTCTGATGTGACAAGATCCATGTCCCACAGACTTAGCAGTGGTGTGGCAATATCTTGTAGTTGTATTAAAGTTCCAAACGGAAGTACCATACTCCTGCCCATGTAGCCTTTGAAAATGGAGTTGAATGTTCACCAAGCAATGACATATGACAGACTTTTAGTTTAAATTTACCTACCAAAGCAAAGTTAATTAAAAGAGTTTAGTGATTCAAATAATAATTATCAAAATGAAATGCTATAATGAAAGATGGTCTAGATATTGTAAATGAAATGAAAGATATTCACTGTAAATTAAGTAACATTTAATTTTTAGCTGATTTTCTCCTTATTCTTGTTGATAAATTAATTTAAGTGAGGATGCCATCACCAACCTTTGTGCAATAAAAAGAAATGCCAATGCATGATATGATAAATCAACCCACAGGACAATAATAAATCAATATATTAAAGTCCACAATGAATTAAGGGCATAAAATTCAGAGGTAAACAGCACATGATAGAACTCAAATGTCTATTAAGTTATAGTGTAGATTTATTGAGGTTAACTGGAAAATATTTGGAGTCTAAGAAATACCCATTTGTTTAAGAAATTAGTAACAATATTTTTCTCATAATTATTAGCATTTAATAAATGAACAAACTAATAGGTTTCATTGTGATAGTTTCACACGTGCACATAATGTATCTGGACTGTATCTACCGCCCTGTTACCCTCTCTTACCTTATCTCCCTCTGTTCCCCTGCTCCTTCCCTGATTGTCCCCCTCTCTACTTATCTTTCTGAGTCTGGTTTATTTTAACACTATGATGTCTAGTTTTATTTTCTTGCAAATGACATGATATTTCTTCTTTATAACTTTATACACACACACACACACACACACACACATATCACATTTACTTTATTCATTTATTCACTAGTGGGCATGTAGGCTGATTCCTTAACTTGCATATTAGGAAAAGCGCTATGATAAACATAGGTTACAAGTATCTCTATTGTATTCTGACTTTGATTCTTTCAGTTATGGTATACTTGAAAGTAATATACCTGGATCATGTAGTAGTTCTATTTGCCATTTGGTGACATCCATACTGATTTCCACAGAGGCTATACTAATTTACGTTCCCACTAGCAGCTTACAACTCTTCCTTTCCTCAGCATACTCCCCAGCATTTACTGGTTTTTTTTTTGTATTATGGATGATAACCATTCTCACTGGGATGAGATGGAATCACAATGTAATTTTGATTTGCTTTTCCCCGACGGCTACAAATTTTCAGCATTCTTTTCACATTTGTATTTCTCTTTTTTAAAAAAGTTATCAGTTCAGCTCCTTTGTCCATATATTAATTGGATTACTTGTTGTTTTGGAATTAAAAGTTTTAGTTAGGGCTGGGGATATAGCTCAGTGGCACAGTGCCTGACCTAGGACCTAGAAAATTCTAAATACAATTAAACAAAAGAAAGATACTGCAAAAGAAACCACTGAAATACACAGGCTCATTACAGGATGTTTTGAAAAGTAAATGCCAATAAATTAAGTGATCAGGGAGCTAGCTGTTCCTTCTCCCAACCTATCCATTCCTTCTCAGATTTTGAGACAAACAAGCAATCTCTGTCTGTCGGGAGTGTCCAGTATTGGATCCCAAGCACACACAAGTCATGGCTGGGATCCTGCAGCTTGTCCTAAGCAAATTGGGATTGTCAGGCAGCATAACCAGCTAACACTGCTCCAGCGTGGAATCTGTTACTCAGAACCATGGGTTCCCTTGAGCTTACACTGAGTTCTCACTGACCTGCTCTAAGCCTAGACCCACAAGAGTCTCTCTCCAACATTTAAAATCAGTCTCTGGGAAACCAGGGTTTACACAGGGTGTTCCAAGTGCCTTGAGCATGACAGTCTCTATACCGCACTGTAAATAGGGGTGGAGAGGGATGTGATTTGTAAAATTAAAGACTACTGACATGGAAAGGAAATACTCATCTGGAAACACATAGGAACTTTTTTCACACTCCTTTCCTTCTCCGTTATTGCTGTGTTTTTGGTTTTTAGCTTTTTTGCTTTATACAAAGGTTTGATTTTAGCCACCCATTTTTTGTCTGCCCCATTTTAATAGTACTTTGTTTATCTGTTTGGATAAGCCCATTCTCTCTCTCTCTCTCTCTCTCTCTCTCTCTCTCTCTCTCTCTCTCTCTCCCCTCCTCCTCCTCCTCCTCCCCCTCCTCTCTCCCCCTGATTTGCTCACATTTCTCTTTCAGTTTGTTCCCTTAGTTTTTTTTATTTTTTATTTTCTTCTTTCTTTTTCTTCTAGTTTCATCTGCACACTCTACTACTTAAAATTCTCCCAGGTGGTCATCTTTGGTACTGTTCTCTAATACCACTAGTTTCTGTTTACTTCTTAACTGGACCTCCTACATCAATCTTACCACATTCTTCACATCTCCTACTGCTTTTTTATTCACAATCTATTTATTTTGCTCTTTTCTCTTCATACTCTCACATTAATACCCCTTACCTTATGAATCAATATGTAGTTAACTATATCTCACTATAGCTGAATGTTACTTTATGGTAAAAAAGGGGTTACTGCATATAATTTTCAGATTTGTCTCAGATTCTGTAATATAGCTATTATTGTACCTAGGGTTAAATGTGACACAGTATTGATTATTACAATTTGCTGTTTTCCAGTTTGTGTTTGATGCTGTCATTATTGCTGGTTTATTAAGTTAGTCAAGGTAACAGAGCTGTAGTGGTCAACGGATCCTCTGGTTATGTTAATACCTAGATTGTCTGAAAGCAATAGACAGACTACAGCTCAGTACAAAAGAAATGGGTACCAGGCCAAACAGCCTGGAACCCTCTTCTCTAATAAACAGAAGAGGTAGGAACTACAGACAGGCTCAAAGAGAAAAAATCAGCTATACCTAGAAGACAGCTCTAAAAAGTACTGATCACCTAAAAAGGTCTTGACACTAGCAATGAAACTATCTACCTTAAGCAACAAGCATCAATTATGGAAAACAAATAAATAAAAATAGTCAATCAGAAAACACAGAAGCAAGATGGATTCTAAAATACCCAATCCACCCAAAGCAAACTCAAAGGCTCTCACCTGAATTTTATGAAAGGATAGTAGCAGAGGTAACAAAATAAATAAATATCTAGGTGAAAATGAAACAGAAATAATTTCACAGATTGCTAAAGAGATGATGACCACAATGAATGAAGTGAGCAGTGAATCTACAACAGACAATGATTTTTAAAAATATGAGAGTCTAGGAAAATCATGAATACCCAGCATGGGAAAGAACTGGATGCCATAGTAGAGGTACAAACACATATCCTGGAAATTAAAGGTTCTATTGAGAGCATATGCAGCAGAGTCAACCAATGTGAAAACAGAATGACATTTCTAGAAGACAGGACTGTGGTTGGTCATCATCAAATGAGAGACTCCTTAGAAATAGCAACAGACCATGAAATATCAGTCCAACAGCTGTTAGATGACGCAGCAAAGAATAACTATTTAGAGTTTTCTTTCATTTTCTTTTGGTTAATTTGGCTGAGAGTTTGTCAGTTTTATCTTTTCAAAGAACTGACTGTTTCGTTGCTCTCCTGTGTTATTCTCATAGGCTATTTTTTATTTATTTTCTGATCTTTATTATATATTTCCTTCTGCTAGTCTTTGGTTTAGTTTTTCTAAGGCTTTGAGAAGCATCATGAGGCTATTTTTTTTGATTCCTCTGTTTTTCTTTTCACGTGGGCATTTACTACTGTAAGGTTCCCACTTATAACAGTCATCAGTGGGTCACATTGTCTCTGTAATGTTGTGTTTGCATTTTCATTTGATTATAAGATTTTTAAAATTCTTTCCCTGGTTTTATCAGTGCCTCCTGGCAGGAGCAGCATTTATGCAAGCACACAGAAACAAATACAGATACAACTAAACATAGTAAATGGGCATTAAATACAAAAAATTATACTCATATTGTCTTTTATATTTAAATTCACAGAATCTTTTCACTGGAAAATCTTGTAAAAATCCTACAACAGAATTTTTTAAACACATGAGTAAACTGAGTTACAAAATAGTGAAATAATGTCCCAAAGTCACATAATAATACTAAATAAGTAACAACTGTCAATGTCTAATAGATGTCAAGTTTATGAATCCTTTGCACTATCTTTTCAGCTTGTCTATGCCCCTAAATAGTTCCAAAACAATAAGATAATTAAATCACCATAAATTGAAATATATGTACAGAATGTACATATATTTCAATTTAGTGTAATAGATTTTAGCTAATAAAAATAGACACCAACTAAGATTCCAGTTTCTACAAGTAAGTGAACTGAGAAATAAGCCTGCCATGATCACAAGAATGACTCTGGGTACTGGGAAGACTCAGGAGTCTTGATAAACTGCCTGGGAGCTAGAGACCCTCTGCTCCACCCCCAACACCATTGTGGGAACAAAACTGAGTCCTGAAAAGCCCAGGAAGCTTCAAAAATGAAAAAATGAAGGACAAAATGCAATATCAGACCTCTACCCCACCCAGAACAAATCCAGGAAACATCAACATGGAAGAACTTGGAAGCCACAAACCTGAAATTTCTGAAATGATAGCAACTGAAATAAAGAACCAAATTATATCCAGCTATACAGGAAATCACATCAGGAATAATCTCTCAGGTTAAACAAAGAAATGAAAACCATAATGAAAGAATTGCTCAGCATATCAAAAGAAGACACAGATAAAACAATAGAAGAGCACAAAAAAAAATGATGGAAACACTGAATGAACAATATAGGGAAAAATTAGAATGCATGAAACAGATTCAAAAAGATATTCAAGAAATTAAAAGAATTGCTTGCTTTTAAGTATTTTCACAGGAAGGAAAACTTCATTCCGGCTGAAAGGTTTGCCCTTGGCTTGGTTGGTGATGTTTGTTAAAAGAAATGTCCTTTATTCAGCAATAGAAATTTAAAAATTCTAATATCAAGTTCCATGAAAACCCCAATATGGTGACTCTTTAAATGATGACATCTGGACTTTCGGGAAGATGGCGACCAGGTGAGCAACAGAGGGAATCTCTCCCAGAGACCTATCCTTTGCGCACAGCTGCCCGGTCCGTGGATGCAAAATTCCAACTGATCGGGCTGCTCTCCGCCGCCTGAGCATTAAAGGGCCAGCTGACAAGCCGCGCGGCGAGAAGTGGGCGGATCCTGAGAACTGGGCGCCTGAGGTATCAGTGCTGCGCTTGGGCCGCAGCTCGGATC
Source organism: Dinomys branickii (assembly GCA_004027595.1). NCBI lineage: Eukaryota > Metazoa > Chordata > Mammalia > Rodentia > Dinomyidae > Dinomys > Dinomys branickii. The sequence goes on along the minus strand of PVLD010008872.1, from coordinate 1,610 downwards.
AAATCGCGTACAGCCCAGAGAGCGAGTGTGGAGGGAAGAACGGCTTCAGCTCCTGAACCCGACCGGCTCAGAGGTGGCAGTAACCAGGATTTATTGGAGACAACGGAGCAGAGGAAACTCAGAGAACGCGCTACTGGGACAGACTGCGCCAATCTGGGCAGCGGTCCAGGATCCCGCTCAGAACCCCACTCCCGCAGCCGGTGCTGCGCAAACTGGAGCAACAGCGATCGGCGGGATTTCTAAGTCAGGAAAAAGCTCCATCCAGAGAGATACATCTGAACGGCATTCCTGTCTGCACGATCAAAGGGTGAGTTAAGTGGGTGCTCTAACCGGTTTTTACTGAATCGGGAAGAAGCTCAGCCCAGCGAGTGACATTAAAGCAGCTTTAAGGACTGCGGGATCTCCTGGGTGGGAAGAGCTGGCTAGGCACCCCAACGGGATTTGTAAGGGGGGAAGGAGCTCCACCCAGGGAGGAACACCGGAGTGGCCAGTCTGGAAGACTCCTGGGGCAGCGAGCTCTTTATTCGCCCCGGCCAGGTCTTGGGGTAGGGAGTAGAAGCGGAAATCTCAGCAGACAGCTTAAGGGACATTCTCCCAAAGAGAAGGAAGCATTGCAGCAGCCTCTGCAGCAGACCTTTGCCTGCTGAACTGCCTGGGGAATTTATAGCTCCACATTTTGAATCTGATACCCAAAAATGGGAAAACAGAGGAACAAAATGCAGTCTCAAAACTCAACCCCACCCAGAACAAGTTTTGAATGTGAAGATACGGGGGAACCAGGAAGCCTCATAACTTCAAGTTATGAAACGATTGCATCCGAAATGAAACAACTCCAACAGGCCATGAAAGAGCTTAAAGCAGAAATAACCCACATACCCACAATGATTTCTCAGATAAAAAATGAGCTGAAAACAATGATGGAAGAAATGTTCCGGACACATAGAGAAGATATAGACAAAAGACTGGAAGAAAATAAGAAACAAATGGAAATGTTACAAGAGCAATTTAGGAATGAATTACTAAGAATGAAACAGGTCCAAAGAGAATGGCAGGATTTGAAAACTAATGCTGAAAGCATGCAAAACCGTTTAAATGAAACCGAAGATAGAATTTCAGAACTTGAAGACAGCATGGCAGCTTATGAGCGTGAAAGGAAGAATCTCATGATATCATCAAAGACACAAGAAAAGTCAATCAAACAGCTGCAAGATGAGGCAAAACGTAACAATATTCGAATTATAGGAGTGTGTGAAACAGCAGGAGATCTCACAAATGATATAAAAGGAATATTTGCTGAAATAATAGCAGAAAATTTCCCAAAAAAGGTAAAAGATACTGAAGTTCAGTTAAGTGAAGCATATAGAACCCCAATGATCCATAACCCAAAGAAAAACACACACAGGCATATAATAGTCAAGATCCCAGATGTCCAGCAAAAGAACACAATATTAAAAGCTGCCAGAGAAATGAAACAGATCACCTATAAAGGAAAGCCCATCAGAATCACAGCAGATTTCTCAATGGAAACCATGAAAGCAAGAAGAGCTTGGAGCGAGATACTACAGATTCTGAGACAAAACAACTTCCAACCCAGACTGATGTATCCTGCA
>PVLD010008871.1:0-80886 GCA_004027595.1 Dinomys branickii | reverse complement strand
TAATTGGTGTCTGTTTGTCAATATGTTTTTGTACTTTTAAGTTTCTAAAATAAAAAAAAATAAAAATAAAAAATATACATGAAAAGTAATTGATCTTAGTAAAAAGAATATAAATTATATTATATTTCTAACTGTAATTCTATTAAGAAAAATGACTACTTAGCCTAAAATCTGATTCTTATAAAATCTTTAGAAATTGCCATTATACCCAAAGATTAACTTCTGATTATTTCTAAGAAATGAAAAAGTTTGTAAATTTGCATCCTTTAAAAAAATAAAAACCGTTATTTCTTTCTCAATGAATTAACAACCATAATAAATTTAATTTTGCTATTTCTAGTTCAAGGAATTAGTATAATATACTTTTTTATTTTATGGTTTCAGAATTCTACTTTTGCATAGTTTTTTTATTTCTAAAACTATTGAAGTTTAATTGCAACTACTTAAAATAAACTTCATTTTTAATTCACTGGGTCCCCTAAAAGCAAACCTAGTGGTGTGAATAGTGACAGTGTTTTTTATTTTCATTTGTTTGTGTTTGTTTTTGGTTTTTTGATTGACAGGAAGCAAAGGAAGTTTCCTAGCCGCTTTTCCTGGGTCAGAGCCTTTGCTGGTGCTTTTAATGCAGTGCCTTCCAGGCCATCCCAGGAACTTGTTAAGTCCCTTTACAAATTAGGAAATTGAAGCCTAGAATCAAGAACATTTAACAAGCTTAAAAGGGTAAGATTAGATCTTTATCTCCAATCTGCCTGAGCCCAAACTTAGAATTTCTCTAATAAGGCACTAATTTATCAAACAGTTCTACCATTATTTTTAAAATAAAGTTTTCTTGGCATGGTAGGTGGAAAAGGTTCACGTAATAATTGGGTAGCTTAAAAGAGACTTTGGTAAAAATTGAGAGCACAGCCTGGATCGTGCATTTCCCCTTTGTGTAGTTTTGGGTAATATATTCTAGCTTTTGATTTGCTTTGCTGGTGTTATCAGATGACTAAATGACCTTTGTGTTAGGGCTGCAGTCAAAATATTTGCTACCAGTATTGCACAACAGAATGAACAGAACAGATGGCTGGCCCTTCAGAACTGCCACCCGCTCAAGTAAATTGTTGAAAATCGGACATGCTCTACTAAACTAAGTGAAAGATGTTCTGCAATGGGACACTGTTATTGAATTTCCATTTGCACTGTGCAAGTTTTCTATTACAAGACATCGAGAACACCTAGTTTGTCACATTGTTTGTATTACAATTTTTACTTACATTCTTAAATTCCATACTTATGATCTGTTGTTTTAAAAGTTTGTTACACTGAATTAATTGTTCTCCTGACTGAACTTCCTATAGAGTCATTCACTGATTTTATTTTCAGGATGCTCACATGTCAATTTAAAAGAGAGTAAAGCTCTGAAAACTTAGTAATAATTTAGAACTGTATACACCCATCATTGTAAAAGTTTTTAGAGTGTGAAAATATTTTAAAAAAGAAATACCAGTTTTTTGGAAATATTATAAAATAGATTGGAAAATACTAGCAATTCCAGAGGAATAGGTATCTCTCTTTAAAAAGAAAATAAAGATTGTATAAAACTTCTGGCAAAATTATTTATTAGTGTTCAGTTTTGTGTCCTCATTCTCGACCAATAAATGCCAACAGAGGACAGCAAATAAAAATGTCAGACACCACTTTTAGGAAGTACACAGGCAGCTATCAGATCTTACAGCACAGATTTTTTCAATCTAACAAATATATCAAAATAATTATGACAGATAATAATATAATAATATGTTGAAATAAAGTCAAATCTTACAGTAATAATCAAACAGCAGTATCTTGTGAACAGGTGTATTCTAAAATGTAAATCATTAGGGAAATGTTAACATAAATTTTTTTGGTACTAGGAATCGAACTCAGGACCTTGTGCTTGCCAGGCAGGATCTTGAACCACTGAGCTACATCCCTGGCAAGTAATGTAATTCTTAATGCAAAAAATATTCTGAAGTTAAAAATATTCTTACTTCCAAAAAGAAGATATATATATATATATATATACACACACACATATATATATACACATGATTTCAAAAATCAAAAACTAAGATAAGTAAGGTCATACAGTCAAAAGAAAGATGAATTAGGAATAATATAGAACACTCTAACTTTAAAACTGACTTTGGAAAAGGTCAGACTTCTTTGGCTCTGTTTTTGTCAGGTGTGATATAAAAAATATTAGTGTATTTGAGTCACTCAGCCTTTAGTTTATGGAAATGTTTACACTGTAATTTTTAAGCTTTGAGTTTTTAAACTGCTTGGACTATCTCTTTAAGGCTAACTCATCTTTATGAAGTATGAATATATTTCTTATAAAGATAAACTATAAATGCCACATCTATATTTATATATTAATATTTTTATATAGACCAATTTGGTAAGGAAAGAAGAGTTTCTGTGTGAAGATTTTTGTGTGATTGATTGAAGGAACTATGCCTTTACAATCACATGACTTTAGAATCCTAATAAACAAATCCATCATTCTGTAGTCAGACATTTTGGTAATTTCTTTATTCAAAACCAGAGAGGAATCAAGGTAGCAACTTTGTGATCTACGTGGGGTGCCCACAGAAAGGATTGCCTAGCTCCTACTCACTGGCATGATGAGACCAAAAGAGGGTGATTAGTGTTTCTAGAGGGCATTGCATAAGAAGACTGGAGGTTAAGAAAAAGGAGTCCCTCTCTATTACGGTTTGGATTTTAAAAAATCCTGAAAAACGGTCGTGTCCACAGAGATGGGGCTTTTATGTGATGAGTTGGACGGTGAGCTCAGTGTGCTGCTAAGAGACAGGGCCTGTCTGGTTCTGCCCAGGGAAGGAGCTCCCTGGAGGAGTGCGGCATCACTAATAGGGTCCTCTTCCTTGCGTTCTGCTCTCCAGGCTCTGTGAAGTGAGCAAATTTGCTCCACCACACCTTTCAGCCAGACTGTAGACTGAAACTGTGATCCTAAATAAGCCTTTCCTTCACGCTGTGCGTGCCAGGAATTCTGTTCCAGTGGGGGATAAAAGTTAACTGAAACAGTTTCTATTTCACAGACATAACTCCACTCCCAAATTTGGTGAGAATGGTTTTTGTGGAGAGAGCTACCCACCAGGACAAGAACTTTTATCTTGAAATAAGTTAAGAAGAAAGGGCAGTTTTTGCTGTCAGTCCACAACAGGGATACTATAAATACAGTTCTGTTCCTTCCTTCCCAAGCTTCATCAGTTTTCTCTGTAACCTGGGACTTGAATTGACCCAGTTTGACCCAAGTCATCTAAAATGAGGCTATTGTAAGTTTGCAAATTTGTCATGAGGGGAGCAGACACATCATAAACAAAGAGTCAGACCTTCACAAATTCGCGTGCACATAGCTAACGCAGCAGCTCTCCTGGGCTTTCCCCCAGGAACACCGCGGAATGGAGCCTGTGGCCAGAGGCACGGGAGGGCCTAGCAACCCGACTATTGCTATAGTCATTCAGCCCACAACCAAGTTTCTCTTCCAAGACTTGTTTCAGTCTCCCCTTTGCTCTGACACTGGGTCCAAGTTTCTGTTTGCCCAACCCTGCCCTCAATTATGCCTCTCCTTTCCTTAATGCAAAAGAGGTATAAAGAAAGTCACTGTAACATCACACCTGCAAAATTTTTAAATAAAAAGTCTACAAGGGTGCTCAATTTTCAGTGCTACAGCTGTGAAGATGTCACTAAAAAAGAGACACCAAGTGAATATTTTGATATTGGTCTTTTAGATAAACCAACACCATACAGTATAATATACCATGAAGTTATAATACCTGTTTTGCAAAACTTCTTTGGGTAAATTTAAAAGCAGTGACAAAGCAACAGAATTTGGTATATTTAATTTATCCTGAAATTTACATCATGTTGGAATGGATGAAGAAAATGAAATGAACCTAAAATATGATCGTGATCTAAGGCTCGCTGTTTTCAATTCTCAGCCACAGGAAGGGCTAAATTTAGGGAAAGGGGGCATTGAGCATTTCATTCAGTTAGCTATATTAGCACTTGTAGAATTTCTGAAACATGTAAGTAATTTTATTTGACTAAAATACATCAATCAAATAGCTTGAAAATCAATGCATGTGATGAAACGTTACTTGTGCAATATAACAGAATTTAAGATTTAATAACACTACCACAATAATGGATGATGATGCTCCATGGTACAATACATAAAACGGATCAATAAATGCTTGTCTGATAATTTATGGTTCATTAGAAAGACAAAAAATAGTTCAGTTGCAGCAGAATTTTTACAAGCTAATTTAAGAAAGTTTACATCAATTACATCAGTATCCTGTTTCCCAAGGCATTATGAGTGGATGATCACTTAAAAAATAATTTCAAAAGTGTTAGAGTACTCCAGTGATGTTTTAAATAGTACTTGTGAAATATTAGGTTACATTCAATGACTATATTCAATGTCCTTGTCATGACATAGAATTTATCTCCCAATGAATTATGTACCATAATGTATCTGATTTAAATTCTACCAGTAAATTAAAGTGAATTATTTTTGTATACATAATATAATATTAAAAACTCTTTATCATGTTTGTGTATTTTAAAATATACTTACGGGTTATCCAATAGCAGTACTATGGGATTAAGTTCTTTCTTTGGTCTATAATATGCCCTGAGAGGAACAATAAAATTATACAATCCATTCCCAGCTGTTTCAGCTGCAACTATTATTAGTTTATTTTTGAATCCATAAGCTTTTGCATCTTCATAGTAGTTGTGCTGGCAACTCTAGAAAAGAAAAATTATACAAAGAAATACCACTTTTATACTCCAGTGATGGCAAACATAATTAGAATATATGGAAATAGAAAATTAACCAAATTAAATAAATCCTTATTTTCTAATAAATGTGAAGATGGTTATATTTATCTTTGCCCAGCTCTTCCATGTAAGGTAGGAAAAACAGGTATGCATGGAGGAGGCAAATGGATCATTAAAGGTGAAACCTGATGTTTAAAGAAACAGCTGTACGCATGTGCGCACGTCTGGCTGTAGAGTACAACTTGCTGCTAGATGACAGCTGGCTGTCTATACTGAAAAATTCTCTCCCTGTGCCTTTCATTTCCAGAAATATAATACTATTATAACTAAATAGCCTCAGAAGTATTTCTAGTGCTGATGAACTGAAAAAGGAAAGAAGAAAAATACTGTCTACGTGCATAGCAGGGCTGTGAAATTAACAATGCAAATATTGAAAATTACAGTAATAAAAGGAACAGCAATAAAAACGAAGACAGTACATTGCCGAAGCTCATTATTAGTCTGAGGATACCTGCTTATCACTCAGGAGTCTCAAACGTACTGAGATTAATATTAGCAAACCAAGAGCGTTTTTAAATTAAAACACCAACATGGAAAACTGCTTTGGTATTTTACTCTTTCACATTACATGTCTCTATATGTTTCTTTTTTTTATTTGAGTTGAAATTAGTTAGTTCTCTTTGAGATATTCTTTGTCATTGTTCTGTAGTAGAATATTGCAGAGTACTGGTGGGAAGAATGCATCATGAATAAACAGAAATAATAAACAAAATAATTAGATCCACAAAGACTACCGGTTTTGCTGTAGAGTCATAATAAGTTGTGCATGGCCAATATGGTCAAAAGAACAAGAGAGAGTCTTTAAACCATGAACAAAAGCCAGGACACTATTTAAAACATCTAAGGCAGATGTTAAAAATGTATCTATTCTCTCTATATTTTCAGATTAACAGTGTAACTCAAAAGGTGATTTAAATTATGCATATCATGCAGCTGAAGGCACCAACTGCAGAGTACAGTTGAAAATATTCCCCAAATGCAAAGCAGTAAATGAAAGAAACTGACACAGAGAAGGAAAAATTAAGAGGCCTGGAAGATATTTTGAGACTATTTACCACATATTTAATGAGTAACAGAGATATCAAAATCAAAGTGAAGATATTTAACATATTTAATAAGAGTAACTGAGAGATATCAGAATCAAAGTGAAGACTTATTTAAGAAAATATTGACGCAAGATTTTCTAGAAATGATTAAAAACTCAAATCATCAGGAAACTATGAATCCTAATTCAAGTGAAAAGAAATGCACAATCCTACACATCTTAATGAAGGCACAGAACACCAAGAAAATAAGATCTGAAAGTTGCCACAGAGAAAGCAAAGACTATCTACAAGAAACAGACTTGGAAGAAGGGCTAACTTTTCCATAGGAGCAAGAAGCACAAAATAAAGATCTTAAAATGCTTAAAGTAAAAAATACTGGTCTGGAATTTGACTCTAAGTGAAACTTTTTTTAAGGAAGAAGGCAAAATAAGGTTTCAAAGCAGAATATGACTGAGAAAAAAATGTCAACAACAAATCTCACTAACCAATTCTAATGTATGTAATTTAGGGAGTAGAAAAATAAATAGAAAAAAGAGATCTAAAGTACATGGAAGAATGGGAAACAGCAACAAAAAGTGGTAAAGAACGAGGCAACAAGTCTTCAATGAAAAGCTACTGGGTGCATTTTTAACATAAGCAGATGAATAAGGTGATTCAGGAAGAGCTAATGGGAGAATAGTGAGCGGTTGATATTTTGATCATGTTTATGATCTATATTAGGGAAAATGAGAGTCCCTACAGAAATGTAGAAATGGCTACATCACTAAGGAACATTCCAGGAGACAAAGAACAAGATGCCAGCCTGCTGACGCTAGAACAGACTGTACTGTTAACGCGATCTCAGTGCAGACACTTCACAGACACGTGAGTCAGCTGTATAATTTCATCCCCAGATTCTGAAGGCACTGATTTACATAGCAGACACCTTCTACCACCCTAATGCTACTTCTATAACCAATAGTCCCAGATACTGGACAACCAGCAAAACTCAGAAGCTTTGCTTTTTTTTTTTATTTTAAGGAGCATATAAAACAATAAAACACATTAGAAATGATACAGAAGTTCAAAACCAAGATGATACAAATTTAACAATGGTTGCTATATTGCTGTTTTGAGATTGTAAAGTTCCAGGTAATACAGTAAAGAGCAAGGTAATGGTAAATAATCAGTTTATTATTCATCTACCAGTGCTCAGCTCCAGAAGTTTTAGCTTTGCAGATGGATCAGGTTCCTTAGCTGAAGATAAACCCTTTACACTCTTTGGGCTACCAGTTTTGTATTCCTCTTTGACAGTATGCAGCCACAAGAAATGAGGTTAGGTTTTCTGGTGACTGAAATATATATCAGGTACCATCTTTAAGGAAAACAATAACAATATTATGAGCAAAAAATTAGTCATAGAAAAAGTTAGTCATGACAGGAATTGATGCGGGTGAGTAGCCCTGTAATTAGGGATTTACTAAGTTTAGTTTTCATAAATGCACAGCTGGAGATAAATACCAAATGTTTCAGAAATCAAATTAAAATGAAAACTGCAGAAAAAGGGCCTCAAAAGACAGAATTATCCACATCAATGGGTGCAGATAAACAGGTGCGAGGACAAAATTTATAACTAACCACAGAGATAAAGAGGAATTTTCTATTGTGCTCTTAATCTTCTTCTTTAAGAATGATAACAGTAACCAAAAAATTTATAATGTATATCTATCAAATAATACAAATATTAACAAAGTAAATTCAATAATGACTATCAACAAAGTGAATTAAGTATCTACTGAATTATTAAATTCCTTTGTTATTCAATTAAATATGTAGGCCAGGCATGGTAGTGCATGCCTGTAATCCCACCAGTCGGGAGGCTGAGGCAGGAGGATCAGATCGTTGCGAGTTCGAGGTCAGCCTGGGCTACAAAGTGAGCTCAAGGCCAGCCTGAACTGCATAGCGAGACCCTGTCTCATAAAGACAAAAAAAAAAAAAAAAAAAAATTAAACGTATATAATCCTTACAAGAGCACAAAGTTAATATTAAAATTATATTCAATTTTCAGATGAGAAAACTAAAATTTATTGGTGAAGTTAGTTTTCTAAAATGAACAGTTTGGAAGTAGAGAGCTGGAATTTTAACTCTAACTCCAAATTGTGGTTATAGTTAGTGGGATCTGTGGATACCTAGGGTGCACATGTAAGATTCTTATTTTTATCTATATTGTCCACTGGCTAAATTATGAAAAAGCTAAAAATACTAGAATTCTCAGAATTTTTCAGAATCTTTTTGTTTGAGCAGTTTCTTTAGAGCATATGAACATCAACCGAGAATTACACCAAGGAGGCAAAAGGAGATATCAGGCAAGATATGTACCCTCCCTTCTGCACTATTCATAGATGCACTTTCACGCTTATCACTGGAGCTAACTCCACTTTCCATCTCTGCAGACTCCACATTGAAACTTTTAAAAGTAAAATTGGCAAAATGAATAGTGCACATCTAGCCGAAGTGATTTTGGGAGGATTTGTATGTTAAGGATTCATAAGTTTGAGATTCTGCTACCATTTTTCCCCCCTTAAAACCATCTCACTGAGCCATTTGGTTAATGTAGAACAATAAAACATTTCTATAATATTTAGTGAAATTTAACATGGAAAATGAACCACTTCAAATTAAATTTATATTTGAGAAGACTATTCTTTAAACATACCTTACTCACAATACTGTACATATTATTTAAATATGTATATTTATATAGTGCTGTAATTTTATTACTGGGGAAAACAAGGGCTCTAACAATTGCTTACCTTGTCTAATCTTAGGCAGCAAAATGGCACTTTTTCATGAAGGAGATGACAAAAAGTAGGTGAACTTCCTATATATGGAGAATAAGGTGGGTAGCCTTTAGCATACCTGCAAAAAATATGAAATATTACAGTGGAAAATTAAGTTATGATTGTGTGCTCTCATTTTGATAAAGAATCAGTAACTCTGTGCCATCATTATATTTTCTAACAAGAGGGGTAAGTTATGACCCAGGGATTAAGTCTGACTTACTACAGACTTCAGAGGCAAGGGTGGCCTGATATTTTTTAATAGCTAAAAAATATCAATGTGATATTTTCTGTCACTTAAAAAGGATGTGAAGTTCTCATTTTGTATCTATAAAAACAGCTTATTTTAAGACATTCTTTTTCACTTATGTATTGTGCAAATACATCCTTGGGCTCCAAGAGTGAAGAGGAGATGCAATACACAGAGGTAAAGCCTACCATATTCATTACCAGTTTCTTTCTAGTCCACAGCTACAAACGTTCACAACTCTCAGCTTAGAGGACATAGATACATTTTAATAATAGTCATGTTGATTTTTACAAATATATTTAAAGCATAATGCATTATTATGACAGTTTATCAACATTCATCAGCCATAAACATAAAGCCAAAAGAGAGCAAATGATTGAGTTAATTAGTTAAAAAGACTTTTTGCTGCAATCTCATTGAAAATACTACCAAAGACATTTTAGTTTGTTTGCTAACATTTACAAAATAGCCACCTGCATATTTTGGCTGTCCTACTGCAAACAGTGGTCTTGGAAAACACAGAAGCATAAATGATAATTAGGAAATAAAATTTAGTGCAAAGAAAATTCCTTTACCAGACCCTGCCCTACAAAAAAGCTCTGATATCAATCAGTTTACCTGAGAAACCATGAACTTTGGGCCTACTTGAAACTGTTTGTCCAGTCAGTGTAGGTAAGCTGGTGATCTCCCCAAATGCCTCAATGTCTCTTTCATTTTATTTTAGAAATAAAAAAATACCACTCAATTATTTCAGAGATTTAAAGAAAGAATCTCAGTCACACCTCAAGAGAACATTACTTGCGAAGACACTGCTCGCCACACCTCCCATTCCCGTCCTGGATCCCATTAACACGTTCGAGGGCTCAGACACTCATGTCTTCAAGAGATGATTTTATTCAAGGGGTGGATCAAAGTTTATCGCAGTAGGTGAATAGAAAAAGCATGTGGGATTTTTCAAAAGGAGATCATTTTAAGTTTCAATATATTTCAGACTATTTTAATTTAATTCAACCTTAATTGAATTTATGTACAATTTGTGTCTTGTAAACATTAGGAGGTGATGGTTCCCATGCCACTATTACCAGTACTACTACTTATAGTAGTCAGTGTTTAGTCTCTGTTTACTGTGCACAAAACATTGTCTTGAGCACTTTTTCTCTATTACTTTAATTAATCTTTGTATAATGCTGTGAGGTAGTAATTACATGTAGCACACTGGTCAAGAAGCTGTAGGCCAGGTCATTGAATCAAGTGCCTGTATAGCACCAGCACAGGTGGAGCTTGTGTGGCAAATGAAGCCTATTAGACTCTACAGTCAAGGTTGTAAGTGGCTACACTTCCTTTCCCCTTTCCTTTTGCAATGTAATATGTCAAATAAGGTACGAAAACAAATTCTATTTCAGGCTAACATGTCACTAATATGACATAGCTAGGTACTGTAAACATTATGAAAGTGTACAAAAGGGGGAGAGCATTTATTCACAAATAAAAATACTACTGTTGCATGTGGAATGCAATAACTACTAACTGGTGAGATAGACAGGAAAAGCTTAAGGGAGGAAGCTGCACTCGCATGGCAATGAATAACTGATCAACGTCAACATAGACCTGGAATAGAAGATAGTAATGGTAGAAGGCACAAAGCCATAAACCTATGGTTGTGAAAGTGCAGCTTATATCCTACGAATATACATATGTATAAAACATATATAATACATATATGAGTATTGGGTAATTTAGATAAAAAAGAGACTGAAAAATATATGATGAAGCCCAAAACTTGAGCCTTAGGATGCTCTGCAGTCAAGAGAGAGAGAGGGGAAAGTAGATCAATGTGTTGTTTCAAGTGTGAAGGAATGAGTCTAGAATATCCATCAGGTAAGAGTTTTAGCCTCTTCATTATGGATGTGGTACCTCAATACAATACTTGAGGATATTAACACAGAGCCAAGTCATCTTACACTTCAGAGGATCTAGACCTACTCTAAGTTTGAAGAAATTTCTTCATCTGGTGCCGTTTCATCTTCTGATTGGTCACTCAGAAGATCACACGTCTGAATTGATGATGTGTCTGCAACCTCTAAAACAGGAGCGATGCTAGGTCTTCTTAGATCTTTGCTTCCCTCTACAGGAAGAGACAGCGTGGGACCGCTTGCTGATCTACAACTTGTGTCTTGTAAATCTATGGCCACGGTGCCTAGAACAGTGCAACATGAAGATGCGTCAAGGTATTTGCCACCTGTATGACATATTTTCATGTAGTGTTAAAGTTAATAAGATATAATCATCACGATCTACAAACACACACACATGCACGTGCACACGCACACACACATATCATAAGTAGCGATAGCTAATTATTGCTTTATCTTGCAAACACGTCCCTGGGTAAGAAATCTTTCTCAATTCCTTGTCTTTCTACTACCAGCTTCCATTCCTTGGCTCCCATTTGTGGAAAAATCTTTTAAGAGTTTTCTAGCCCTAGTGTTCCTAATTAGTCTTTTATCATTCCTTCCTTGCCCCACTTAAATCTGTCATTCCTCAGCACTATTTTACTGAAAGAATTTTTACAGAACAATAATCATTCCTTTGCTAAATTCATTTGACAATCACAAGTCCTCTTCTTACATGACCTATGAGCACCAAATGACTTGTCTTACAATGTAACTGTCCTCATACAACTGGCTTGTTGGTGTTCTAGACCCCTCTCCTCTGGTTTTCCTACCACTTTGCCAGGGGATCCTCCCAGTTTTTGCTAGGTCTTTTCTCATCTCCCTGCTGCTTAATGTTGGTTTGCTGCAAAATCTGTTCTTTATCTTTAGAATTTCTTTTCAGTATGCATTTTCTTAATGATCTTTTCCTTGTCTTATGGATTTAGAAGAATATATAAGCTCAGAAATCCAAAATTTCATTTTGCAAGCTGCGCCTCTCTCCTGAAATAGAGATCCTTCTATCTAACTTTCTCCCGGACTCCTTCCTCTTGACGTCTAACACTCATCTGAAATCCGGTGTGTTCCAAACTTTATACTCCCTGGCACCCCATGTGCATTCCTCACAGCTTTCTCTATCTCCATTGACTGTTACATCCTTTATCAGGCTGTTCAGAGCAAAAACCCTGGAGTCCTCCCAAATTCTCTCCCCTCCAGTTCAGCTGCATTTCTTTAAGGGATCCTGTGCACTGCAATCTTCAAGATACATCCAGAATTCTCTCTTTCTTACCATTTCTATTTGAAAACACCCTGATACTTGCCTCAAAACATCTATTCTCCATGGCAACCAGAGTATCTGTTTTAAAATATGAGTGAACTTAAGTGAAGTTCAGGTAGTTGTCCTGTTTAAAACCTTGTAATGGTTCTCTCTTGCCTTAAAAAGCCAACATGATGTAACCTCTCCCCACCTCTCCCTCTTCATCTCCAATTCTTACATTATTCATTGTCCCAAGGCACAAGGCTGTTTTACTGGTTCAGGAACACCCAGGCAAGCTCCCAGTGAGTGCTCTTTGAGTTAATTACTGTCTCTGCCCCAAATGCTTTTCCTTTAGACATCTACTGGACTAAATTCCTCATTTCCTTCCTGTATTTCATCAATCTTTAACTCCCTAATGAAGTTACTAAGTCATTTAAACATCTAGTCCTCCCTGAATTCATAATTCCTTTTACTGGTTCTGTTTTCTTTTTTCCTAGTACTTATAGCTTTCTAACATAACAAATAATTCACTGACTATTCTGCCCATGATAAACTCTAAAATCTATGAAGTATAGAGTTTGTTGACTAATTTTTTTAAAAAATCATGCATACTTCTGAGTTGTAATATTTATTAGGTATCTAATAAGTAGTTGTTGAACTATGAAAATATATGTCTATCTAGGCCATGAAATATGTCTTAGAAAGTGTGATTTTTGTTGGACTACAATGGAAAGGATTAGAAGTGGTTACTTAGATAGTAATGGGGGTAGAATGCAGTTGTGTCAGTTGAATTTTTTTTTTTTTTTTGCAGTACTGGGGATTGAACTCAGGACCTTGTGCTTGCCAGGCAGGCACTCATTCCACTGAGCTATATCCCCAGCCCTCAGTTGAAATTTAATGGTTAAGGTCCACTGGTGACAACACATTAGTGAAGACTGGAAGGAGTTTAGTATGACAGGAGTTTAAGAGAATAATTAAAAGGGTAGTGAAATGTGAGGCTATAAAACTAAGAAATCATTTTAATAGCCCATAATTAAAGTGGCTATAATTTATCTTTCAAGTCCAGTACTCCTAGAAGTTAAATGGAGCACTCTTAGCTATTACACTGGAACTTGGACTTCCCTAGGGAAACTGGGATTTCCTCATACAAGTAAGTTTTGGTCATTCTGACAACGATGTTGTTAGATGTTTCTCCACTGAGTAAAAGGCAACAGGTAAAATGGCTGATTCGGGAGAATGACATCATTCACATTATCTTATAAGATTATTACCATGCTGTGGGGTGGAGAACAGAGTTTGGGGCAGTAAGGTTGGAGACATGGAGAGAAGACAGAGTCTGGTGCAGCAGCTCCAGGAAAGGAAGCACAGACTAGGAACACTGGGTAATGGGCACGAGAAGACGTGAATGGTTTTAGGAGTGGTCCTGTGATCAGATTCAATAGAATAAGGAGATTTATGAGGCTTGACAGGAGAGAGGCAGTGCAAGTCAGATTATGACTTTACTAATTGAAAAACAATGGCGTCGTTTGCTTTTAACAAATGAAAATGGAGGGAAGCAGATGGGGAAATTTAATCTTTTGTATTAGTTACTCCTGTGAGACACTCAGACAGAAATATCTGGTGGCCAGTTAAATATTGAATATTGTTGTGAAAAGAAGTTTACATTAATCATTTAGGTAAAGAAAATGTGATTCTCTAGAGCATAGTCGGAATCCATGAGACAATCTGGAAAAATGGATGTGTGATGCTTAGAAAAGACACTAAATTCTTCAAGGAAAAACATGGTCAATGTTATTATTTGCTATAGAGGGAATCAATGGAGAGGAAAGTGATGGCCTTCCTGAAGGCATCTCAGTGCTATGACCACAGACCGAACTGAATAAAGACACAAGAGGCATAAGATTTCAAGGCTTCGACAGAAGGCAGCACATTTGAGGAATTTATGAAGATGTCATACCGGGAGGTTCAAAAGTACCTGTTTTTGTTCATATTCATAGACATGGGGAAGAGGAAGGGATGGAAGGAAGAAGGGATGAAGAGGGGACGATCAGCCTGCCGCTTTGCTAAATAAATACGTAAATGAATAAATAAAATTAAAGGAAGTTTAAGTGTCTACAAATAATTGGACAGATAAGGTACATGATAAATATAGGGGGCAAGTATTTACAGTATAATAATATATAAAATAAGTATTGACTGTATTTTTGTAACATCTTATTTTTCCTAGTTTAACATTTTATCCTATGTATCTACTCATAGCTTGTAATATGTACATGGATTTTCCAATTTACTTTGAGATTTTAAAAAAGTGAAAGTAAGTTTATTGCTCCCTTTTTAATATGTTAATGGTTACCTTCGGCTTACTGTTTTTGACTTCTTTATACTTACCCATGCTGGCAATTATGCTATGTACAGGTAATCTGGAAGGTCCATGATAAAATGACCTTGATACATTGCTTTTTCTTTGCTGGTCTTGGTTCTTAAATGCTGAGTTCTCTTCTTTGGTTATATTAATATAAAAGCATATGTCTGTTGCATTCATAATGTAGCGAGGACCTGGATTCAGCAAAATGTTTTTATTATCCTCCCTCCTAACACCAATCAAGCAGACACCAAACCTTAATTTAAAAAGAAAGAAAATAAGAATTTAAGAATTATAATTCAGCCAAGGTCTTAGAATCTATTTTTAAAGTTTGCTTAACTAATTAAGCTAGTAAACTATTGTAAGGCAGAAGAAATCAAAACTGCAAATCATAGAATTTTGAAGCTTAAAGAAATCCTACAAATTTAAGATCCTCCTTTTTAAGGAAAAACTTAGATCAATGTAAAAATAGATTCTTGTTATTAATATAACTGTCACAAAAAGATAGTAAACATAAAACACCAGAGGACATGCCATATAGAAAGAATAATATTTCGTAAAAAATTTACTTTGGTCAAAAATAGAAACAAAATTTCTTTAATCAAAAAAATTTATAAACTATTGGCCTTAGTAGGTCATCTGAAAGCAAGCATGGGCCTCTGAATTTCTTTTAATATTATTTCTATCATGTTTGATTTACTTTAAGTTTCAGAAACATTTTGCAAAAATTCCTGAACAATTGTGCTGTATAATTAGGCAAAATAACAACAACTTTTGAGTGTACAGTCTACTTAAATATTTCTTATATCAAATTTTGTGTTATATACCAAATAGAAATTCTCTGGAGTATTTTTATTCAGCAAGTCCTACATTAATATAGTTTAACCAAATGCTTAAAATATTTTTACACAAGAATAATATATATACACACACACACATATACATAGAATCACATTAAAAATTAAAATGGAATACATTTGAGACTGGTAGAATATACTATATATATAAATATATTATGACTCCCTCAGATACATTATATATTAAGTACAGATAGTAGGCTATTTTATAATGTACCTACATTTTTGTTTCTTATATAAATACTTTTCTCAAAAAAGGAAAACAAATTGAATGCTTCCATTTTACTTTTAACATTCTTCATGGAAAACAAATGCCATCAGTAAAGATTTTTTTTATTTGTTCGGTTTTTATACATTTTATTATTACTTTGTTTAAAGTTTTGATCAACTCTAAATTTTAGTTCTGTAAGAAAGATTCACTTCTGTTTTTTAAATTGCTAAAATAATTATTACTCCTGAGTTATAATTTGCTCTTGATCATCTCAACTTATAGAGACCACACAGGGGCTAAAGTTCAAATGTGATGGTAATCACCTCAAAGATACATACTTTAAATTCCTATGCACCGATACGAGTTGTGTTGTAGAAACTGTTTAAATGTTTTGATAGATAAGTTGATTAATTGGTTGATATTTTAATGGACTAATGTTTCCTGGAACCAGAAACATACTTTTTGTGGGCATGGAAAGAGGCATATGTAAAACTTTTTCCTTCATATTCAGCAAAAAATGTACTTTCTTCTAAAACAATGTGGTATACTTCATTCCCAGAGCACCTGCCATATGTCTTCTGCCATTGTTCTGGTGATTGCTGGCCTTCCCTGCAACACAAGCACACACACATACACACACACAAGGAGAAAAACAGTGAGTGTGGCGGAGAAAAGAAGGGTTACCAGGAAATTGTTACCCAATTCTGAGAAGTAGCAGGCACAGTTCTCTCCAAAGATATGAATTTAACACTATATATAAGCTTCAAAAATGACAAGGACCTAGAAAGTGGACGTTTGTCAAGATCCGGCTAATAAAATACTGTGACCAGAGGTCACTGAAGAACATTTGATTCTCAGTCTCTTTTTTATGTATGTGCTGCCGTGCACACTTCATTCATAGTATATGTATTACTGTCTTCATAAACCCTGTCTTCATTTTATGACACTTGTGTGGCTCTTACATATACAGAATTATAAAGGTTTTCAGTTTATCAATTTTATTTAATAGAAAACATACCCAATTTATATCGACTGTAATAACAACTTTCTTATAATCGTGTAGAATTCAAGCTAAGACACTTCTTTCTGATAAAAGCAAGTCTGCAAAGAATTGAATGATGTTTGTGTCCCCCTCAAAGTTCATGTTGAATATTCGGTGTGATGATATCCAAAATTCGGGCCTTTGGGAGCACCTAATTAGCGCAAGTGGGCTCCTCGTGAATGAGACTAATGCCCTCACCAGTGCCAAAGAGCTATCACTGCGGGAGAATGCCACGGGAAGTCAGAGGTCTGCACATTGGAAGCCTGTCTCATCAGGGCCTGACTGTGTCAGAAGCCAGTCTCAGATTTTGAGCCCATAGAGCTGTAAAAAATCATTTTATAGAAACATCTCAGTCTATGACAATCTGTAATAGCAAGCCAAACTGACTAAAACAACCTTCAAAATTAATGCCCAAAGTATTCTTTATTATCATTATTTTTATTTTAAAGAGAAAAAAAAAACCTTCAAAACATTGAAACAGCAGAGAAAAAATAGTTAATATATTGCATATTGTTATCTTCAAAGTAGTCACTCAAAGCACAAGATACAGGCATGAAAAATTGTCCAAACAGTATTAGTACAAGCTTTTCCTTTTAATGAACTAAGAGAAACTACTAGTATAACTATTTTAACTATCTGGCATACATTCTTTTTCCTTTTCCCTTCCTTGTTTCCTCTTACCCCATCCCAATTTCTCTTTCCTTTTGAACAGCTTCCTCCCATTTCACAATATCTCTTGTACATTTTGGATCTTATTTATTTTTAGCTTCTCCCACTAGGGAGACAATATGATGTTTACACATGTGAATCTGATTTATTTCATTTATCATTATAGTTTCAAGTTGCATCCATTTACCTATAAAAATTTTGTTTATACGTCCTCATGGTTGAGTAGTAGTCCATTGTATAAAGAGACCACATCTCTTTTATCCAGTCCTCAGTTGATGGACATTTGGGGTGTCTCCAAGATTTAGCTATTACAAATTGTGCTGTGATAAACATGGCTGCACATATCTTACTGTTTTATAATGTTTTTAATTCTTCCAGGAAGATACTCAGAAGGGGAATAGCTGGATCAAATGAGACATTGAATCCTAGTTTTTTGAGGAAACTCCACACTGATTTCCACAGGGATTGTACCAGTCTATACTCTTACCAAAAGTGGAGACGGGTCCCTTTTTCCCTACAACCCTGCCAGCACCTGTTATTGGTTGATTTTTTTATGATAGCCATTCTTTCTGGGGTGAGATGGAATCTCAGTGTTGTTTTAATTTGCATCTCTTGAATGACCAATGATGTTGAACATTTTTTTCATGTATTATTTGCCATTTGTATTTCTTTATCTGAGAAATATGTATTCATCTCAGATGCCCGTTTTTTCAACTGGGTCTTTGAATTTGTGAGATCTGATTTTTTTTTAGCTCTTTATATGTTCTAGATATAACTCCTTTGTCTAATGGACAACTGGTTATAACTTTTTCCTACTCTGTGGGTTTTCTCTTTACTCTGTGGGTGATTTCTTGTGTTGTGCAAAACCTTTTAATAAACTGAGATCCCAATTGTTGATCCTTTGTAGTATATCCCCGGTTGGTCTGGGTTTTGTTCTTGAAGTCTCTGCCTATACCTATGTCTTCAAGATTTCTACCTATTTTCTCTTCCAGTAGATTTATTATTTCCATTTTAATATTTAAATCTTTGATCCATTTTGACTTTAGTGTAGTGTATGGTGACAGACATGGGTCTAGTTTTAGTCTTTGGCATACGGAAAGCCAGTTTTTCCAGTACCATTCACTGAAGAGTCTATCCTTCCTTCCTGTGAACATGTTTGGCCCCTTTGTCAAAGATAAGACGGCTAAGTGTGTTTGGAGTTGCATCTGCATCTTCTATACCATTCTACTGATCTTGGGTCCTTTCCTATTACAACGCTGATTTTATCACAGCGGCCATGTGTTATAATTTCAAGTCAGGGATTGTGATGCCCCTTGACTTGCCTTTGTTGCTCAGAACTGCTTTTGCTATTTTAGGTCTCTTCTGGTTTCAAATGAATTAGGACTGTTTTCTCTCAATCTGTGAGTTATGCTAATAATACTTTGATTGGGATAGCGTTAAATCTGTATATCACTTTTGGAAGTATGACCATTTTCACTATGTTGTTCCTTCCTATTTGTGATCAAGGCCTAAGATACTTTTTTTAAAAAGTTTATTTTAAAAAGTGTGGTTCCTTTTGTTCTAGAATATTCTTCTCTGGCTTATTTAAGTGTCTTTGGAATTACATTACTAATTTAGTTTTTGAGAAGTTTATGAGTATAGTAACAATTTCTCTTTTCCCATTTTTTACAATAAAATCTCTTCCTTTTGCTAAATAAAGCTTGTGAATGAATAATACAGAGACAAGAAATGTACATCAAGCAGCAAAATATAAATATATCAAAATAGTTATAATATCTGTAGATTAATGAATAAAGACAGATGAAAATTCATCATGCCATATGTAGAATTTTAAAAGCCATTTTTAAATGCTAAGTATTATCTAAAAGAGTATTAGGGAAAAATTTTTATCAACAATTTCAAGGGATCAATTTGTTTAAAAATATTTCCACGGTACATTTTTCTTGTGGTTCATTCTTAAATAGCTTGCTTTAGAGTCCAAAGTGTGGGGCCTTTACCAGGTATGCTTAAGAGTACAAAACTGTGCCCTGCTGTCCAGTGGCTTCACCTGAATCTCAATTCTGTCATCTTTACTGGATTATTTAACATCTTAGTGATTCTTTACCTCTTCTATGAATAACAGTACCAGCTTCACTGGGTGTCTTGGTTACTTTTCTTTCGCTGCTGAGACAAAATATCCAACACCCAAAGTGAAGGAAGGAAAGGTTTATTTAGCTTACAGTTTGTGGAGGTTTCAGTCCATACTTGGCTGCTTCAGAGCCAGCGTGGCACATGGCAGAGGGGAAACTTCATGGCAGCAGAGCACAGCAAAAACAACCAGAGCAAAAGGGAGGAATGGGTCAAAGCAGCCTCTTTCCTTCCCTTACATCATAAACACGCTACCCCCACCCAGGGGGCCTGTAGCTCTCAATCAATCTCCATGCCTTCCTCTTCCACAGGCTCAGGATGTGTACAAAGTAACCACCCTGTCTTCCTGCTGAATCACTCAGCCAAACCTCTAGACTCCCCAAGTTGACACAATGTATCAACCGTAACACGGGGTAAGATAAAATGAAGTATTAATACATCTATTAAAAGATCACTTAGATGATTGAGTCATAAAAGCAGTTAAGAGTGCTAATTATTATCATTATCTTGCTATTATATTTTACTCATTTCTACATTTTGGAGCCATTCTCAACAAGCATCATAGAGTAGTGCATTTAAAACTTTGCCCTACCTTTCCACCTTGTAGCCTATCCTTTTGGAAATAAGAAAAAAATACTTTTCACTCTGTTGTTCACATAATAGCTATGTTAAACTATTACTTTTTAAGAATGTCCCTGGTGATGACAATTACTCTTCAGCAAATTGAAATAATGTCATCTTGCTATGTACCCACAGTGCTACTTGGCAAGATAGGAGTTGGCCAAGATAAAAACTCATCTGAAGGTCCAGAAATGTAAGTGACATTGTTGGTACTACATCAGAATTTATTTGAGTTTGAAAAAGCAGCACAGGGACAAATAATTGTCATGCAAGAGAACTAAAAGCTACTGAGAAGAATCGTATATCTAATTCCAGAAGGTTAAATGGGAGCACAATGTGGCAACTTTCAAAGAACTGAAATGGATGGACAGATAAGGACAGTTCAGATGAATTTCCTTAATTCATTTGCTTGTTTTCTATTATACACTGACAATTTTTAGCCCAAGAATCATAGTTTCTTTAGAATTTCTTCTCTTAATGACTTCTTTACAATTGTGCAATAGGTAACCAAGAATATCTACGTTTAGCTAATTGTTAATATGGCAACATTTCTCCTTTTAACCCAGGTTATTTGGTTGAAAGATGTAAAAAGTACTAAAACTCCCATATAGCACTGACGACTGTGTTCACTTCCTGCTCACTGATTTTGGCATGAAACATTTATTGATGGCAAAATGCTGGATATGTGTTAGATTCAGTTTAAGAAAGCCAGGTAAAAGCGTAAAGTGGTTTCTGTGGTGACTTTGCTAGTGGGGTTGGACTAACAAGAAACAAAGGAAGTAAACAAACGTGATCTGTCAGAGTCATAAGTGTCGGGGAGAAAAATGAAGCAAAGATGGAACTAAGGTTTCAGGGAGCGTATTGGACTATAAATAGTGTGACTGAAGAGAGCTTCATTGAGTGGATGACATTTGAGTGACTGAAAAAAATATGAACCACGTAGCTGTCTGTTTAGCTGTCACAGGTGCTTCCTGCAGACAGAATGCTGGGAGCGTCAAGTGAAGAGCAAGGACGGACTGAGGCTGAACTGAGGGAGGAGAAGAAAGCGAGTCAAGAAGGTAACTGAGGGTCTAGCAAGACTCTCCAGAACTTCACAGTGGCTCAGACCGTCCCTTGTGGTGACCTGCAGCCGCTGGAGGAATTGGATTTGGCATATTTCTCATAACCTTTTCCTGCCTCTGTGTTGAGAACTGATTGAAGACAGGCAATGACTAGTGAGGAGATTACTGCACAAAGCAGCTGGATGACACTGAGCTGCACCAGGGTGGATTCTGGGAGCATTCTGAAGGCGAATGTCAAAGGATTTGTTCATGGAAGAGTTAAAGTACATCCACCTTAAGTTACCCATTTCCATGAGAAACACAGAAATAAGCAAGTATGTACACAGAATACAGTGAAAATGCAAATGCCGGTGCTTACAAAACATCACAAAGAAATCACAAATATAAAACATTAGGAATAATAAGTACCTACAAAGTCAACATTGTAATTAACTCTGTCCTAAGGAGGAAGGAGGGAATCAGTCAGACGTGGCAGAACTCACAGACCTGCAATACATTTACTTTCAAAATCTGGAATTCAAAGCACATGGGTGTTCATAATAATATGATTATATCTCTTCAATGTCTGAAATGTTTTCTAATACATAAAAATAAAATACCTCAAATGAAAAAAACATGTTGGTAACGATAATTTGAACTCTTGCTCTGCATATTTTTTCATGGCCACCTTGTTCTTTTTTCCTTTTTCTTTTCTTTTTCTTCTTTTTCCTGTCTTTATTCTCCCTCTCCCTCTCCCTCTCTCTCTCTTTCCTTCTTTTTCTTTCAATAGCCGTTTTCTAAGTACTTCAGACTGACCTTGAACTCATTATGTACTCCAGGCTGCCCTCAAACTGGCAGAGATCCTCCTTTCTCAGTCTCTTAGGTGCTGGGTGTACAGATATATATGGCTATGCCCAGCCTCCATCTTATTATTTTCAAGTCAACATTAGTGGCCATGGCACACAAGCACTCTACCACCCTCACATTTATGGATATGTTATGAATAATATTTTATTTAGGCAGAAATTAGTCATTTTTCTCTTTGTATGAAGAATGTGTTAAATTTTAGTTTTCTAAAGATTTATGCATCAGTTCAACTTATTGAATAATCAAATTTTCACTCATTGATTTAAAATAACTTCTTAATAAAAATACAACTTTCCTAATTATATTGTCTGTATTGGAACTTTCTAATGTTTTAAACTGATTTGCTTCCATTCCTTCACTAATACCACACTAACTCAACTATTGCAACAATAAAACATTTAAAAATATCTAAGCTACTCCCTTCTCAATATTATTTTCTTTTAAAATTCTCCTTGTCAGTCTGGTTTATTTTGTTGTTGTTTGTTTGTCCATATGATAATAAAATCAGCTTTCCTACCCCAAACAAGGCTGCTAGCATGGTTGCTGAGATTTAAATTCATAAATCGCCCTGAAATTGATGTGCTTATCACGTATCTTTATTTGTGTGCTTATTGCTTGTCTATTTCTCACATAGCCTTTCACTTAACGCCAAGCTCCAGCCAATTATAAGTATCAGGACCACTGAGTCTCATTATTTATTTTGTTTTTAGAGAGACTGCCAGTGACTGGAACATCTTCTATGATGTAATAGATCTCCAAAAACATTTGCTTCATGGAAGAATTTATCCTCTTGGAAATCTAGCCTACAGATGCACCTAGCCTTATGATGGGATTGTGTCGCAATTAACCAGTATAAATTGAAAATACATCAAAAACATATTTCTGACACCTAACCTGTCAGCCACCACAGTGTAACAGCACAGAACATGTGGGGTGTTTGCCTTTCACCCAGATCGCATGTCTGACTGGGAGCTCTGGCTACTGATGCTGCACGGCAGTGCAAGAAAGGATCAAGAGCTCTGCACAAGGTAAACCAAAGGAAATCTGCACTCAGATTTGAATGGCAAGAAGACTCCTTATTGAGACCTGCAACCTAACCAACAAATAAGCATTTTATTTAAAAATGAATCTATAAGTTACCATACTTGGTGTTGAATTTCTTCTGCAGAGAAATACACGCAGGAAAATTTTAAAAGAGTCTGTAATTAAATATATTTTGTAAGTTAAATATTGCATGTTTCATATTTCAAATATTTTTCGTCTTCCTAAAAGCATAGGCATCATGATTTTAAAGTGAGGGTGCCACACATATTCACGTATATTGAACAGAGTTCAGGTTTAGACAAAGAAATATTGTCCTTGATTTTTATAGATGAAATTATGCTCAAAGTGATGCTTTGAGTAGCTTATAAGATATGTTCTGCGAATATTTGTATAAATGGATATATTAAATTATAATTAATATGGTATATATAAAAGGAATATGTCTTATTTCACGGAGAAAAGGTAAAACAAATTTTATAGGTGAATGACAATAGTACATATCTTTTATTGCTTGATTTTTAAAACTTTATTTTTAAGAAGAATGGAGATATATATAGGCCAGAATATCACAAAAACCAATACAGAAAACAAAGTAACAAAGACAAGTAACAAAGATGAAGATAACATTATGTAATACAGCATCTAGAGTCAACTCCCTACTATTTTCTCTGTAATTTGCTATTTCCTTAACTGTTTTTGCATTAACAAATTCAAAGATAACATTATATAATACAGCATCCGGTGTTAATTCCCCACTCTCCTCTCCATAATTTAGTATTTCCTTTATTCTTTCTGTTTTAACAAATCCAAAGATAATATTATGTAATTGTTATGGTTGATACATTGTGTCAACTTGGGGAGTCTAGAGGTTTGGCTGAGTGACTCAGCAGGAAGCCAGGGTGCTTAATTTGTACACATCCTGAGGCTGTGGAAGAGGAGGGCATGGAGACTGTGTGAGAGTTACACACCCCCTGGGTGGGGGTGGGCTGTTTACAATGTAAGGGAAGGAAAGAGGCTGCTTGCAGCCATTCCTCCCTTTTGCTCTGGCTGTTTTTGCTGTGTTCTGCTGCCATGAACAGTTTGCCCTCTGCCATGTACCACTCTGACTCTCAGCCAGCCAAGTATGGACTGAGACCTCCACAAACTGTAAGCTAAATAAACCTTTCCTTCCTTCATTCTGGGCTTTGGGTATTTTGTCTCAGCAACCAGAGAAAAGTAACCAAGACAGTAATACAGTATCCAATGCCAATTCCCTACTATCTTCTCTATAATGAGATATCTTCTGTATTGGTTATTGCTTCATTTTTCTTCAATTAAAGGTCTTGCTCTTTAAATGTTTAGTTTTGAGCAGTCTTCAACGTGCCTTGAACAGACACTCTATCCTGTATCTCAAGCTTTTCTCACTGTGCTTCTCTGTGAGAAGCCACTGCTTACTCCTTCTCTGACCCTTAGCTTAAGCCTTAGACCCTCACTTTTGCAGAACTGTGCTTTTCTTTTTGTAATACTGTAGCAATACATTGCTTAATTCCTCCTTAATGTCATGGTTTCCTGTGAAATAAACTTTATGAAGGAAAGACCATGTCTTATTGCCCATGATCTGTGCAAGACTTGATATCCATTCCGACACAGAGAAACTGCTTCATCGCTGTTTTGTTAATGAATCAAGCGTACTCTGATGATGTGCTTCATGCTCAGTTACTATGTGTGCTGCCTTTCCAATTGTATGATTTCTTCCTCTTTCACCAGAATAAGTTTAGTTCTAACCAATAATGTTAGCTGTGATATATTTGTTACTGGAATTAAAAAAAATAAATTTCATAATTACTAACGGAAAGGGAATGAATATATTATACTCATGGAATGTTATCATTAGATAAATATAGCCACAGTTTAAAAGGTATTGGGGCAGAAAAAAGAGAATTGGAAGCTTAGTAAAAATTATGAAAAGCTATTTAGTAAATATATAAAATGTATTTACACTAACAAAATGTGTTCCATAAAATATGAAATGTGTTTACATTTAGAGAACATAATTGTCTAATATTATTACTATTAACCTTAAATACTTCAGTTTGTAAAACACTGTACTTTGTTGTCTATTTTGTACCCTTCTGAGGCTGCTCTGTTACACTGGCAAATATCTGAAAAGTAAAGAATACTTCTTAGGTTTTGTTTGTGTTTACTTTAAAAACAATTGCCAAAAAACCCCACTAAAAACAATTGCCAGCTACAGTTGTTTGTAAAGATGTTAATAAAAAAATAAGGAAAAGAGATGAATATAACAATGAAATATTCTCTTAAGAAAATAAATGGAGTACAGAAAAGCAATATAGCCTTGATAGCTGAAAGAACCCCATCAGTGTCTAATTCCCCATAGGACCATGTTGCAAAATTCAGGCACATCATATCACAGTCTTCAGAGCTTTGAAAAGACTTTGATGAGACAGCCTAGAACAAAAGGAAACTTGTCTCTGTTCTCTGCATTTTAAGTCCTAAATAAATTACTTTATGGGGAAAAATAATAAAAACAAAATTATAAGAAAAGGTGAGAATCATTTAAGAGAAAAGGAAAAATAAAATCTAATGGGTAGCACAATCTCCATGTCAAGACTGTGGTCTTCATTTGGACTTGCGAAGTTTAAATGTCCCATTCCAATTTCTTTAAAATCCTGTGCAAGTTCCATTCATTAACTAATCAGCAACTGTGTCTATGAAGAAAATGACCAAATGCTGGCTGCCATGTAGAGACAGGGAAAGACTTTGCATGATGGTTGCAAAGGTTGTGCCCCTGTGCTTGTTAGCATTATCATATTCTGTCTCTACGTGATGAGTTACCCACTGCTCACTACTATCTTTCATTTGGAGCATCGCATATCCTCTGGCCTTTTGAGTCTCCTCCCCTTGTGGAATATATGGAATAGTAGAAATCCAGCTCAAAGTTTTTGAAGTTATGAGTACTGCTATAAGAAACACATTTGTGGAGAGGTGGCTGCTCCACAGTTTCCCTGTCCTCACGCTGTTCAGATAATCGCAGAGAGCTCCATGAACCGATGTCTAATTTACAGCAGACACCCTATTCCCCAGGAGTAATAGGAAACTCTTTTGGACCTCAGCTCACTTGGCTGGGGCAAAAGCTAAAGCACTGTGGTCTCTGTCAGACTCTCAGGCCATTCCTTTAGCATTGCAAAACAAAATGGGTTACTTTACTCCTCTTTGTCTTCAGTGTTGAGCAACTGTCACCAAACCTCGGACAACAAGAAAGCCTCTTTCACCACAGTGCCAATTAGTTTAAAAACATGATGTTTGTTCTAGGCTGTTTATTGTTTTCAAGTTAGAGGTGTTATTTACTCTAGCTAACTCTGGGATTACACATAAATCAGTCTGACAACTGATTTTTCTTTCAAACACAAGTTGTTCGTTCTTATTAATCCATAATTATACCTTCAAGCAAATGTGTATTTATTGTCAGCAAGTAAATTAACTCACACCCAAGTCTCACAGCTTCGGTACAATCAACTGAAAAGAGTAAGGTATGGTAGCTCCTGAGAATTCTGTGTCTTCTCTTTGCAGACAGGTATTATAAAATATACCTTCGAATACAGTGAAAATAACTCTACACAATTTTGTTTTACAAAACTCCTGCATCTAATTGTCTCAGTGGAAGAAATAAAGAATTTAACTGGAAGTTCTTGTTCTAAATACAGTATATTAAAATTGTCCCTATTTCCAAAATATACTGAATTATTCTGCTAAGCAATGTACTTGGTAATTTTTAAAAAGAATATAAGCCCTAAATCTAATAAGAATGTATCTTTATGAAGCTGCATTTTTATGAAATTTATATTAATAATAAAATGCTAATAAATGTTTGTAAAATTTGATTTTTAACTTTCATGTGTTCTTTATGCAGATAAAGGAGGTTTGTTCACTAAAACAGTACAATGTCAGTGTTTGCAAGCACTGCCTTGAAAGCTGTAAAATGTAATCATTATTAAAATTCACCTCTTTCACAATATCATATTTGTTCTTTTACACAGCCTATATTGTAGCTATCAGGTTTTGTTGTTCTAATACATTTTGTTTTCTCTGATCTTAAATAATGTAGTTAAATGTGATAGTTTCTGATTGGCACGGACTGACGTATGACTTGCTGTTAGGTGCCTATTTGTATTGTCAGGCTAAATTACGTTCGCATCCATGGAGGTAAGTAGTACCTTGTCAGCAATTACCTTTGATATAAAATTCATTTTTCGCTAGATAATGAAAAGCTTCACATATAATTCTGAAGTTTTTGCCTATTTGAAGAAAACAAGTAAAATAAAGCAAAATAAAATTTTTCTTAGTGTTCTATTTTAAAGATCAGCACGTATTTATTATTAACTCACGATATTCAATGAGAATACATTTTAAAAGTCTAAAATAAGTGACCAAAATGTTTAAATCTAACTAAAATTAGTGCACTTTATGGATATAATATCACATTGGTTTCAGTGAGCTATTTATATGCCTCACATAGTACATTTCTGCAAATTCACTGGAGTTCTATTAATTCAAAGTAGTATCGTTTTTACTTTATTTAAAAGTTAGAATATTTTAATGGTATTAGAACCTTATGTTTACTTTTTATGATCGATACCTAGAGTTTAAACACTGTAGGCATAAGAGATAATTTTGACAATTGTGAACTGTGTCATTACGATTCTGAGTATAACTGATAGGGTGAATGCTGCACAGAAGCTTCCGAGTCAGGTGAGAATGCGAAGTAAACAGCTATTATAACTCTGTATGGACATTATTCTTGCTAGTCTACACACAGACCTGACTGTACAGACAGAGGATTATCTTATCTGGAATGAAATGTATTTGAGAACCTTAGATAGGTGCCATAAAACAAGTACCCAGACACCTCAGTCTGCTAGAAAGAGGTTCACGTATTTCTCTTTCAGAATTGCACGGCTACGGCAATTGCTTACATTATCAGATGTCAAAACAAATGTAAACTCTAAGACTGAAAATTCTCTATACGGTACAGAGGATGACAATCAATTTTCCACCACTAGATGGAACTGGACAGCTGTTTGCCATTCTCAGGATAAGGAATATTACCGCTGAAATTGGGAAAAATAAATGCCATACAGTTTTCAACCATGCATAACAAAGAACATTGTTTTGAAAGTGACATATTTTATAAAGAATAAAAAAGCATTCCAAAATTAAATTTCCAAGGTTGATTGCACGTGGAGGTAGCCAAATTCACTGACCTTAAAGATGATTTCTCCTTTAAAATCTTCAGTGTAGTTTTTTGAAGTGCCCAATTAATTCCTCTTATTTATTGCAAATAAAATCCTAACATTCTGTTGAATTTTAATCTAACTTTAAAACTTCCAGGTGGAAAAAGAAAATAATTTGTTGTAATGAAACTGCATCTCCAGTGCTTTAACTCCTTTATTAAGTCAGAGCTCCTGGAGGTTAACTGTTCCACTTCAGCAGTAATACAAACTGCTGGCCAAAACCTACTTTCTTTTCAATCTTCGAGAAGCCTCCACTCGCTTAGTGAGTGCCATGGGCACAGTTTGTGCTCCAGCGTTTCATGGCCTTGCGCATGGACATGCCATTGCTGGGACTCGGCTTTAGAGCAGCGTAGTGGCTTCTGTCGCAGTTACAGCACGTAAATATTAGCATCTAGTGATACAGGAGTTCGGGAAGCTGCTAATAATGTTTATATTTTGTGATTTTTTTGTTTTCGTAAAAATAGTCTTTGCTGCCTCTCCATATTGTCATTTAATTTATTGTCAAAGTGTGAGACTCATCTTACCATAACTAAAGCATATATTTATTGACAACACATATATTTATTGGTATATCTTTGAGGAGAAATTTAAAAGACATTGCAAATCCAGGTATAAGCAATTCTAAACTTTTATGCTGCCCTGTACTTTTCCCAATGCAGAGTAAGAATGCTTTGATTACAGTATATTTAAATGCGTATTTTTGTCCTAACAGTACCACACACTGTAAAGAGACCTTCAATTACTATTATGGAATGAATGAATGAATGAATGAATGAAATGCAAACCACAAAATCTTAATTCAACATTATATTTTTCATTTTATCTCACTCATACCTCAGATTTTGATCAAAAACAAAAATGAAAACCACATCTTTTCAAATCCTAAGCTTCATTTGAAGAATTTTAAGGCCTTTCTTATGAGATTGTTAAATTTTATTTATTACTCTATCATTGAGCTATATATTGATCTCATCTTATGAGATTTGAAAGAAATTAATTACTTCAGAATGGATTCTCCAGGACAATTCTCATAATCATATTGTTATTTTTAATTTTCTTTTAGCAATGTTCTGCAGTTATTGTTTTGTAGAGCAGGTTTAGTAAAGTAAAAATATAAATTAGGTCAGGTGTTTAGAACTGTGCTTAGCCAGTTGTTTCCCTTCCCACTGAAAAGTGTATCTAAAGAAACAATACAAGAAGTTTATAAGCCAAGTCAGGGGTCAGATGTTACCTACAAGCAGAATTTGGCCCCTTTCAGATGTACTGAGTACTTTTAAACTTAATATAGTTAAACTTCTTTCCATTCAGTGTAGACACACACTTAACTTTCCATCGTGTAAACTGAGAATATGCACCAACCATTTCCTTCTATATTTTCTCTACTTTTACTACAAATTTTTAATTGCAGTATAGCAATTTTTACATTGTTAAAAAACTTACTTTAGCTTTATTTTTGTTTGTTCTATTTTAAAGAGATAAAAAACGCCAACAAAAACGATGCAGACTTTCCCTTTCCTTCATTTCTCTTTTCCCCCATGCAAGTTGTTCTGTCCTTTTGAGGGTTTCTTTCCTTTCACTATATCTATTAAATCACCTCTTCACATTGCAAGTAAAATGCAAGGAGTGACTATTGCTGTGAGTTCACTGCAGGGTAAAATGCAGCATGAGCATTACATGACCCCCTCTCTTGGTTCGCTAAGTCACTCCAGAGAATGTTCCAATAATTTCTCATTTGTTTTGTCATAGAGTTTAGTTTTCTTGGAATTTCTTGCCTTTTTTTGAGATAAGAGAGGACACACATACCTCCTATTCTATATGTATCTTTTAATTTATTCACATCCTTTGTAGAGTTTCAGTGCCTGAATTGAACCCTTTCTCACTGGCAAATTTCATGAATAACTGTCCCTAGCTGTGGTGCAGACATCTGGCTTTCATACAGGCAAATGGAGGAATTTATTTTGGATCGTAGTTAAAGAAACAGGCAGAAAAGGAAGCATTTTTTTCCAGCAAATGATACAGAAGAAATGTGGGTCAGGGGCTTTAAAGAATTACCTTTCATACATTCTTTACTTAAGCCATTTAACTAATATTTATCAAGCAATTATGTTGGGGGAAACATTATAGATTGCACAAAAATGTGTAAGTCATGTTCTCTAAGGTGAATTAAATTACTGCCTATTAAGTAGGGTAAAATAAATATAATTTTAAAAGACTACAATATATAACCTGCCAAAATGTAATAGAATTATATGTATGTTCATAGAAGGGAGAAATCACATTAAATTAGGAAGTTAAAAATTATTCAGGAGAAGCTAGAATTTTTTCATTAAAAAAAATCTTCTAGGAAAGCAGAAGAAATGCTTTCAAAGCAGAGAGAATTGCATCTAAAAAATATATAGAAGCCAGAAACTCCGAAGTATATTTAGGATCATGTTATTTGGAGAAGGTGCAATCCATAGGAGAATCATGGGGGAGCAGGATATAAAAGTGAATTAGTAGCAGAGCACAGGAAATCTTAAAGAAATATTTACACAGAAATATTGAGATCAAATTTATTAGTGAATTTTGAGGTGTTATAGGCCGCCCAACCAGACAGATGTCAGGACACAGCAGTGTACCGATCTCCCAAACTATGCCTGCTGCCCCATTTGATCTTTTAATTCATGTGCTTACACAGGGAGGTATATAGGTTACTAATACTAGTTACACCTCATAAAATGCCTTTCTCTGCAGATTTGTTGATATGCATTGGTTGATATTAAAAAAATTTATGAAGTATATCATTTCCCTTTTTTGTGATGGCCTTAGTTCTTATCTCCAGGCTTATACTCAGTTTGTGTTTGTTGTTGGATTTGC
The DNA here is from genome assembly GCA_004027595.1 of Dinomys branickii. Lineage (NCBI taxonomy): Eukaryota > Metazoa > Chordata > Mammalia > Rodentia > Dinomyidae > Dinomys > Dinomys branickii. Next base: position 49,708 of record PVLD010008871.1, on the reverse strand, counting down.
CATGGAAGAAATGAAGGAAGGATCGCTAGGGATATATACGCACATGACCTTTTTTAATTCTCATTATCAGGGTGGACTTCTGTGGAGCCAGCAGGCCTACTGACATAGATGCAGCAAGAACAACTTAGAGCTGTGTTTCCGTCAAACCTATAGCTGTTTCCCACCTCGTCGGTGGCTGAAGTATATCCCCCAGCAACTCATTATTTGAAGCTCTATCCTCCTCTAGTACTTCAGAATGTGGATATCTTTAGAGATAGAGCCTAAAAAGAAGTGTTTAAATTAGCATAAACCTGGTAGGTTGAGCCCTGAACCAAATGGGCATGTGTCCTCATACCAAAAAAACAATATAGGCAAAAAAAAAGAAGAAAAATAGCTACCAGAGATGTGAGCACAGAGAAGAGATGTCACATGAGGACACAGCAGGAAAGCAGCCATCTGCAAGCCAAGGAAGAGGGGGTTCAGGAGAAACTGAACGTGGATCTAGGCCTGCTAGATTCCACCACAGTGAGAAAATACACTTCAGTTGTTTAAGTCTGCTGGTTTTTGTGTGGGAGCGCTGGCCAACTAACACCACAGCCAAGAAAATCTATGGGGTTAAGAGCAGTGTGAGGTGGGAGAGTTTCAGAAGAGTGAGCGTGAACTTCTATGTAGTTTCATGATGCAATGAAACTCACACCCATAGGAAGAAGGAGGGAACAGATATGGGATTAAAAAAAAAAATGTAAAAAGGCCTTTTTGTATAGGTCAGATGATGGAATAGCAGAAAATTCCACCTTCCTTTTTGGGACATAGCTGATCCGCAGCCTATGCTGAAGCATGAGGCAGTGCAATATAATTAATATAATTAATTTTGGTAGCCAGGGGAGAGCCAGTGTAGTACCTCATACACACACGAAGATGTATCTAGACTATAATATAATAATATAATATAATATAATATATATGATATATTATTGAACTAGCGTATAAACCCAGAAAACCATCTCAAGAAGCACAGGGTGACAGAGCGATCAGTGAGAGGCAGCTATATCGTGTGGAGGTCTTTCACAAGGCAACTCTGCAGTTTAGTAAGCAGAGTAGACGAGAGCCCTCACGAGTGTTAGTCATGGTCTTAAGGCTCACCAGGAAACGGACCACTAGCTGTATTGGTTGCTGTCCCCAGTTGGATTAAGGATAGTTACAGTGTTTACCTACATGAAACAAGAAGAGGTGGGGGCGGGGGGGACCACGGTATTATATATTTAGTCGCATCTTTTGATAAAGGACATTTCACCGCTCTTATGGATTACACCTAAAATGACCCTGAACGTTTCATGTTTCAAAAGTGATGGGTAATGGGCAGCTACACTCAACAGGGGATTAACCCATTGTTCAGCTCGGCCTCAAATGTGCTGTTAGGAGGTGGGACCTAACCGGAAGTGTTTCAGGGGGGCGTGACTGGAAGGGAGCACGCTTGTCCCCTGCTCCTCTCTTCTCTGTTTCCTGGCTGCCAATGGGAGGAGCAACTGTCCTTCACCACACAAGGAGACAGCTAAGGAACTTGGGACTGAACCCATCGGAAATCATCAGGAAAATTAAACTTTTCCTCTTTTAAGCTGTAACTGTCAGGTATTTTTTTTCCAGGACAGGAAAACTGACTAAAACATCCAGTGTCTGCTGTCTGAAGGTCATACGATTGTTAATGGTGTGGAGCCATATAGGTTGGAATATGACAGGGGTTTTGGAAAGGAAAGTATGTTAATAATCTCATATATGACAGAGGCAGCTGCAAATTATACAATCATCTAGTAGTGGCAATCATACTTTGGATTTTTAAGTTATATCAAACATAATTCAAATTAGCTGATTTGTAGCACTCAGATTTATTAAAATGTTAAATTGTGTGTGTGTGTGTGTTTTACAATAAAGGAAATGCCTCTCATACTGACTTACACTCCACATGCGGGAGTAGAGTGACTGAACTAGATTTGCCAGATTATAAAATGTAGTTCTCTGTCACAATTTTTGAGCGTGAAATTTCCAAGAGAGCTAAAAATAGCTCACTTGAACATGCTCTCCCACCCTTCTCTACTTTTCCTTTCTGGCAGTCAGGATGGTAATTATAATCCTTATTACTTTTGAGAAACTTTCTCTGCCACCCACGTGGCAGCTGAACCTGCAGCCTCTCTGTGAGAAGCTTGGGATGAAAAGGAGAAAGTCTTCCTCTAACTTACCGATACCTCCTTCCCTACTTCCTTTCACAGTGATCTGGCTTGATCCCTTTCCTGGTAGCGGTAATGACGCTGGATTTTCTTTACGTCTCATCACAGTGAGTAAAAGTGTGTGCACTGGATGTTTGGGAGCAAGAGAAATGGGAGGACTCCTGACTAATTTCCATCTGAAGTCATTTGCCTAAAGGTCTGAGAAACACTGAAGGGTTCTGACTGCTGTGATCCAGACCATGTGCATTCAAGACAGTAGGGTATAGCAAAACAGATTTTCTTTCCTTTTGCATTGGTGGGTGATTCTTCAAAATATATATTTTCTTAAAGATTCATTGGGAAAACTCTTCCAATCAAAATACATTCTAAAGATATGTAAATTAATCTAAGTAAAATGTTTTAAACTAAAATTTTAAACCCTCACTCTTTCCTTGTCTTTCATTATTTTCACATTGTGAATAGTAGGAGATTCTGGTCAGAGCTCAGAAGACCAAAATGCTAACAGAAATGCTTCCAGGCTCGGGAAGTTTTGGTTAGGAACAAGGACTGCATTGACAGTTAGACTCCAGAACATGTGTGTTATTCTGTGGCAGAAAATTTATCTGTTTTTTGCTCTTGTCCAGAGGCTTACTTGAGACTAAGATTAAGAGTGGCAGATCAATTAACCAGATGGAAGAAATTTCAAGGCCATCTAAAGTCCAGGAGGTGGCATGGCTAATTTTGAGGCTTTTAGTCAGGTCTATGTTGAGAATGAAGAGTAAATGGCCCAGCTGAATTTGAAAAGTTTTGAGGTTACTTAGAAAAAAAACTCTAGTAATGTTAAAGCCTGCAAAGGTGGAACAGGGGAGAAACCAGTTGCTGAAAAGACTAGTATGGAAAAGCCAAGGATTTCAGAAGGAGATAATTGAAAAGATGGCCTGAGGGTATCACAAGAACTACCGGGACTCCATTCTTTGCAGCCTCAAAAGTCTAGTTGAAGGACTTAGCTTTGACAAGAGAGCGTTGGAATATCATGTTCCAGAATAGTGGTGGCCTGGAGAAGTTTTTCCTCAGGATTTGGTTCACTGACACTCATCCTCTACAGTGAAGAAAGTAGCCTGGCGACTGCTCCAGCTGACATCAGACCCTGGTGTCATCCACAGTGCTGGTTTTATGTGAATGCAGAATGCAAGACTTGTGAAAGCGGGAAGGTTTCCATCCAGACTTCAGAAAAAGGCCTGGAAGAAGATGCACCGTGCGCCTGAGAAGGCAGCATGTGAAGCTCTTAGTGTGAAGCCAAAGGGGCAGTGGAGATTCCAGAAGGTTGGAGAAGCCAGAAACATGGATCATCAGAACAAAGCCACAAGGAGTGAGCATAACCAGCATAGAGCAAAGCCACAAAAGCTACTGTCACCAGTGGTGCCATAGGGGCAGAATCACCCAAGCCCTCTGGATTTCACACCTTGCCACAGATTTTCCAGATGCTGGACATGGAACTATGAGAATCTTTGCCCTGCCCAATTTTGGGCTTGTGGTGATACCATTCTTTTCTATGCCCTTATTTGAGTGTTTATCTTATACCATTGTGAGGTGGAAGTGCTTCACTTTCTTCACATTTGTACAAGGGGCTTGCAATTCAGTTTGCCTTAAATTTCAGAAGAGACTTTAAACTTGGATTTTCAGCAATGCTGAGCCTGTTAGGATTTAGCATCTCTTACAGATGGACTGACTTTCTTGTGCATAAATGGATGTGCATTGGTATTTTGGGTGCCAGGAGTCTGCTGTTATGGCTTGTATCTAGATATCCTCCTAAACTCTCATGAAACCCTAGGTGGGAGTTTCAAAGGTGACTGGATTACGGTGTGTGAATGTGTGTGAAGGTTGTGATACTGAGATTAAGGGGTGGATAATGAGAGCCCCACTCTGGGTGTGGAAGACACCGATCAATAGGCTTGCAGCCTGGATGTAACATAAAGGAAGGGGGAAGGCAGGTTTAGTGCTGCTGCTGCTGCTGCGGTCGCTTGTTGCCTTCTGCCTGCCCTGCCCTCCGCTGCTTCTTCTGTGCCACGCCCCTCTGCTGTGCTCCCCTGCCTTGCAGCCAGCCAACTCAGGACTAAAACCTCCACAGTCTGTGAGCTGAAATAACTTTTTCCTCTTTTAACCTGAGGTGTCAGGGTATTTGGTTCAGGAACAAGAAAAGTAACAAAGACACACACCAAAAGTAGGACAGATGTTGTGTCTCCTGGAGTACCAAGTAGAGAGCTACATAAATCTGATGTATCCTTTTTTTTGATAATGGTGATTCAACTCAGTTTCTCAAACAATAGGCATGGTAGGTCTTTTGACATATCTTGTTATTGGTGACCTTTACCTAGTTCCATTGTTTAAGGAAGTATTTGATCAGGTTCTCCATTATAAATTTATAATTTTTTTCTTCATCATTATAAAATATCTTGGTGAGATATGTTAAGACAACACAATTACTCTGCTTCTGCTCAAATTTTTACCCGCTCTGATTAGCACACATAGGGGTACTCATAAGAACAGCAGTGTGGTGTTTTCCTAATAATGACTTAATATTTTCTGCTTTTGTTGTCTTAGTTAGAATTCTTACCTAATAGACATCCCTTTTTCTTATGTAGTTATTGCATTACACCACTAATCAGTGTGGGCACCTGGATATTTGTTTTATTTTAGGAATTAAAATCTAATGTTATCATTACTTATTTTGGAGCTCGAATTGTTCCACCTTAGCCCATTAGGAAGTAATTTATGTTAGCTTTCAAGTCCTTGGGACGAGCGCCAGACTACTCAGAGAAATTCTTTACATTCTGGTATCACAAGATTTTCCAGGCTTATTTTGCATCTTTCTTAAACCAGTCTTTCAGTTGAGCAGCACACCAAGGGGCATAGGTGCTCTTTCTGGAGAATTACTTTAGTAATCAAGATCTGAGCACCAAATTTGTTCATTGCTAGTCATTGCTAGTCAAAGACATTGGGGTGTCATTGTTTCCAGGCTTATTCAGGGAGAACCAGGAATTTGTGTCGTACACTGTGACAGACACACACTGATGGAGAGGTGCATTTCTGTGTATATCCTTTGGTGTATATGCATAAAAAGTCATGAATTTAAACTGATTTCAATCGTGTCCACAGAAATTGTGGCAGATTTGACTAGGCTGAGAAGAAATACCTAAATCCAATATAGAGGTAGGCTAGGTTCCAGTATCAGAAAATACACATTAGTAGAAAATCTGGAGAAATAAAAATAAGGTCAATAACCTAATGAATAGTTTAGGTTCTCATTTTGATAACTGTACTATTAGTATAAAATGTATGATACTAGAGAAAGTTTATTTCAAAAAGGGTATGTAATAATGTTTTGTACCATTTTTATAACTTTTCTACAAGTCTAGAATTACTTCAAACAAATTGAACAAAGTGATTAAGAACAGTGTTTAAGCTAGTATTTCTCAACTTCTTTGAGAATGTAATTTAGTTTTCCAAGGCGAGTATTAACATCCATCCAAAAGTTTTAATTTTCCCTTGGAACATAAATTTGGCAGTTGTATGATATCAAACCACAATTTATACACCACACATACAAATTGATTACACTAAATTCAGCTTAATGTGTTTGCACAGTGCTTGCAAATTTTTCAAAACTCTTACATAATCTCTAGTGAAAGAATTACTTGAGAAGACCTAAAATTTACTGATACATAGATGCTCACAATATAAAGTTGAACACAACCAGTTCTCTGCAACTTTACAATACTTTGCTTTTGATTAGAGGTACAATAAAAGTTTGAAAACTAACAAAAATTACTATGAATCAAGCATTCTGAAATTTTCTTCATTTCTTATGACATCAATCTTTTGATCAATAAATAAAACTTAATCGCCAGTGTTTATAAGTTAATTTTCTTTCCACAAATAGCATTACAGCAATATTCCAATCTGCTACTTGATTCCATTCAAGAAAATAACATACTTACTCAGTAAGGTAATAGAGAACTTCTTATGAAATAACCACCCCTGGGCAACATATTTATAAAATTACAACATTTTAAAATTGGTTTTGCTAAAATATCAAAGTTATTTTACTCCTCTTTCCTTCCAAAATATGTAAGGAAAGTAACATTTTTCTCAAACTTTTTATATGAATAAGGCCTAGGACTTTTCACACTCCATCCCAAATACATGTGGTTTTGAGTTATCTATTGTCTGTAAACTCTCTCTCTTGCCTCTTTCCAGTCTGTCAAATGACCTTAATGTGCAAAGCTAATCTCGGTCCTTACATGCTATGGCTTATACCATGATGTTCTCCCAAAGCCTCAGACACTCAGAGGTTGGGTTTTTGGAGGGGGCTGGACCTAGGATGTGTGATACTTGGGTTAAGAGTGTGTGATATACAAATGGGTTTAGCATAGTTCTGGGTGTGGATAATGGAAGCCCCACCCTCGGTGTGGGTGGTGTCAATCATAGGCTTACAGACTGGATGGACTACACAGGGAGAGAGGGAAGACAGGCTTGCTACTTCCTGCTATACCATGAACTGTTTCTCCTCTGAGATGCTCTTCTACCATGCTGCCCTGCCTTAGAACCAGCCATCTAGGGACTGAAATTTCTACAAACTCTAAGCTGAATTAAACCTTTCCTCCTTCAACTCTGGGTGCCAGGTATTTTATCTCAGTAATGAGCCAGACGTAATTAAGCTATTGCAGAACTTGACCTATACAGATTTGTGGAGCCAATGACAGAATTAAGAATAACTCACTTTGGTTGAGCATGGCTCCATAATCTCAAGAAATCCTTGATTTGACTGTATAATTTCATTGCTCTAAATACTTACATGCCAATGAAAGACAAGTTCATGTCTTCAGTGTTCATTCTTCACCACTTTCAGATCACATATTGGCCAAAATTTAGGAGTCTCAGAACCATGTGATGATATCTTACCTAGAGTGATAGCTAATATCCATAAAATGATTTGTAAGACCCCAAGTGACCTGGTGCCGTTTCTCCTCAGATCTCAGCTTTTAATATTTCTCCCTCCCTTTCACCTGCTCTAGCCACAGTGGATTATTTACTGTTCTTCAAGTCCTCACAAGTTCTTTCTTGCATCTCAGTTTTTTCTTCTCCCTCTACCTGGGAAATTTGGATCTCAGCTACTTGAATGGTCACTTCTTTAATTTGCTCAGGCCCTTGATAAAATATCCATTCCAGAGTGAGTTTGACGTGGCACTCAGATGAAATTAGCTGCTGCGCCTTCACCCTGCCTTGTCTTTCTCTGTTTTTCTTCATTATTACTTTTGGTTTATCAGTCTCATTAGTTAAAATAAAAGCCACTTGCAAACGAGGATTTTTCTGTTGGCTTCCTCTCTGTGTCCATCACATGTGGCACTGTTCTGTAGCATACTTAACATTCAATCAGTAATTTCAAAATTAATGAAAACAGTAAAAATTATCTCAACTATCCACATGAAATGACTGCAAATTAAACTAAGCATGTAAGTGGCTCAATATTAGTTGGGTTTAGCAATTAAGGAGTCAACCATTTCTGCCAAAATGGCTATTCTTTTTTCTCTTTACCATATTTTCTCTTAAACTTATGAATTCCATTTATAGCATGAACATTAGAAGGCAGAATTTTGTCTATGGTTTCCAAAGAGTTTGATTTTAGTTGTTATCTTAGTAAAAGAAGTTTCTGAATTTTAAACTTTATATTAATATGCCTATTCTTGGTTTTGGAACACAATATTAAACTTTTAGGGAAACAATTATCAAAATAAACATAACACAAAAACTATACTGCAGTCATACTGGATATTTCCTTATTTTAATAGTACCCAGTTTACATCCCAGATTTGGGCTCTTTGTTTAATGTCTAAGATGACTTTCATACTGATTCCCGTATAAAATTTAGGTACCAAAGTTAATTATATGACTCAATATATACTCTGCTAAGTTCCTTTGCTTTGCCTTTCATTCTGATATGTAAGCTAATAATTTAACAGGGATAAATATCTAATTTTAAATAAATATGTATATATGCATACCTTGCTAACAGGTACAACTAGAGTCAACCTCATATTTAAATACAAAAGTATAGTTACAGTCTTAATGAAAAATTGAAAGTTTCATCACTATAGATGTAATTTTTAATTGTAATTGTTACTTTGTGTCAGGATAGAAAAACTGTATTAGCTACTCCAAAATCTTTCGTAAAGCACTTCTTTCTATTTTTCTACTAAAGAAGTTTGAACCCAAATACTTGATGTCTCGTAAGTACTTGCTAAATATATCAGAATGAAAAGAAAGAAATCCCAGGTGCTTTGACAGTGCTGATGCCCCGCTTGTGCAGGGTGTAAAATGACGCCCCTACTTTAGTCAGCTACGATGATAATGGATCGCACACACTTTTAACTAAGGCGTTTTTCCATATTAGATGTTAGTGAAATTACTATAAAATCATCCTCATCTACTGCTTTCTAAGGGAAGTAATCGCTCTCTTCACCAAGTGCAGGTATTTCGATCTCTGGATTCCATGCCCCCGTGCATTTTTCACCTTTATCTTCAGTAGTATTTACCTCAAAAATGAGACTCGAAAAGCCAGCAAAAATAAATACATTCACACACACAAACAAACATATGTAAGAGAAATTTTTCATAATTTTTCTGTACACTAGTTTCTCATTGTTTTCTTTCTTAAGTTCATAAACAAACCTAATGCAGTGACCGTCTCCAACAAGTTTCACGTTCTTATCACTTCTCTTTGCTCATCCTTTCTCAAAATGAGAAATTTTCTATTTCTTAAAATCATTTTCTGATCTGAACAACGAATTTGACGACAATATGCAATAAAACCACCATTAGTGAATTCCTCCCATCTTGTTTAGTAAATTTAGAAATGTATCATTTCTAATGGCTTTGTAAAATTATTTTTTATACTCTTTAATGGTTTGATCAGTCTTGCATTCTTACGTCTGGTAATCTGAGCAACTTAGTTGAAAACTACAATATATAATATAACAACCACTGTTAATTCCTATCATTTTGTTTTGAAACCCTGTGTCTTTTTTATTGTTTTTGTGTCGTTTTGGTTTTGGCTATGTTGTCTTACTTTGTTATTGCTTTCTATTTTCTTTAAAATGAGCAATTAAAGAATTTAAAAAAACAATTTCTCAGCAGTTCCTAGATAACAGTAGCTATCTGCTTGCTCAGTCCCCAACAACATAAAAGCATGTGTATGTGTAGTAATTCAGTTCTCCTGAGACAGTCTTATTTTACATTTTATTTAATTAAATTATACTTATTCACCAACCAAAGTGGTGTGAATGTGCTATACAATGTAATTTAGTTTGCATGTATGAGTCATGGGAAATAGTATGGTGGCCTGGTTTTCTCACTTGTGTGTATGACAATATATTTGGACTAGAGATTGTTATAGTTTTACAGTCTGTGACAAAGATGGTCTTGCAAAATAATGAAGAGAAAGGTGAGTTTTCTAATTGTTCAATGAACTGGCATGTAAACAAACTTGGATAACTTTAACTGCGTGAAAAATGCTTGTTACATTTTGCAAAGAAGAAACAATTTTATTCATATTTTTGGTACAATTTTTCTACTGCACAAATTAAAGGCTTGTCAGTGTACAGGAGAGAAAGACTTCTATTCAGAACTGGAGAAAATTGCTCCTGGGAAATTCTTACTGTCTCAACAGAAAAGAAATTCTACTAGAAGTAAAATAGTCAAATCTGCTTTAAAATATCCCTGGACATTTGCTATTTTTATGCTTTCAGCTCTTTCCCTCCTATGAATCCCAAGGAAGAACTTTACTCCTCCTGGGTTTGTTCCTCTTGGCACTTCACGTAAATAGCTCTCAGTCACCCTTTTCAATTTACAGCAGCACAGCCACAAGTATAGGGCACAGCAAGATTTACTTAAAAATCAACATTTTGTCTGGACTACTAAACTAAGAATAGACAAAGGAACGAAATGCAACGCAGCGCATTTGTTTCTTTAAATAAGATCAGTGATTATCTTCACTCTTCCTATTTCCTTGACCATCCAAGTTAAAACTAAGAAACTGTCAAAATCAGTAAGAACAAAAAGGTTCTCAACATGCAGCGTTCTTTCATCTTCCTCTCTACCCTTCAATACAAACAGAATGACGTATTCTGCTTTAAAGATAAGAGAGCACAACCATTAACAAACACACATACATTTAGAAAATAACACAGAAACCACACAGCAACACAGAATTTCAGACAAAGTGATAGGAAATTAACAATGGTTGTTGTACTACCTATTAATATCTTCAAATTAGACACTCAAATAAACAAATGTAGACATGTAAGATTGTTGAAACGCTTAAACATTCATTGTTCCTTTCAATAGAGCAATAGAACTCAGTAGTACAAGCATGTTAGCCATCCTGTGCATAAATGTATGCATATTTCCTTCTTTCTTTTCTCTTTTCCCTCATCCCAGGTGTCCCTTCTTGTAGAGCAGTTTCCTTTCATTTCATAATGATAAAGAAAAGACTTACTCTGCACTAAATTTTTACAATTATTTTTAATAATAAAACTATAATTGTGAACTCAATTGTATGCAAAAAACAGCTCAGGTAGATTAAAAAAGAGTTTAATATCCATATACTAGTGACTTTCAGAATGATTAATGCAACATAGGCATTAATATGCCTCCAATTCTAGACCTAACAGATGAGGTGGACACTAAGAAATTAGGAGGAAACACATTATTTCAAGATTACTGAAAAAAGACAGCAAATGATTATCAATTTTATATTCTTGGGACCCCTTAAAACATGTATCTACCACATAAAGGTAATTCACACAAATGTAAATATAGTTATATATTTAGCTGTAAACTTTGGCTTACTATACTTCTAGATCACATTAACCATACCGATATTATTTTTAAGTAATTTAAAATGTTCTTTTAAAGAAAAAATACACTTACTGCCCTCGAGAAGTATGGACCAGTAGAGTGATAAGCGTAGATGTCGCAGGGCATATACAGTTTAAAGCTAACATGGCGTATTTAAACTCTTCTTCACAAACAACATGATCTGTTTAAAATAAAGTAGATAAATTAGAATAACTCACCTTGGGATAATAACATTTTTAAATACTTAAAACATAACTGCATAAAAGCACAAAATCACAATAGAAATATACTTGTTATAGAGATATTTAATATGTGGGATAGTAGCCCCAGAAAATGTTGCATAAAAGAGTGTTAAAGAATGATTTAAATGACTGACAGACCATGAGTTTCTAATCCTAACCCTAGCTTTAACAAAACTGGCAACTTTTGATAAAAAGCTTAATCTTCCTGTGCTTTGTCAGTGTGGTACAGCTGGGCTTGGGGCAGAGCTGAAATGCGCGTCTGATAGCTGGTTATGCGATGGTATGAAAACGATAACACTGTACTGAATTTACAAATTCATAAGCAGACAGCATTTGCCTAGAATAAAAATAATAGATTTTATGCCGTAAATACAACCACTAATCAACAAAAAAAATGTTAAAGTAGAAAGTATGCTTGATATTCAAGATCTGAAGATTGCAAAGTCAAAAGATGGTACTGGCAATAAATCACAACAAAAATTCAGCGGTGTAAAAACATGAATGTGGTGGAGATGACGGTACCCGGGGTCGCATATCGCATGTACAGGGTTTGTTTCAACTCAGCCCAAGTATGTCACTGTTTCATGGGAATGAGGGTCCAAGAAGCCAGCTATTGCATTTTCTGCAGAAGTCACTTTTAGAAAAGTGAATAAAATATTGCTTATGTTAAAAACAAAAACTTCTTTCTCAAGTAAGCAAATATAACTTGTACTGGAAATCAAGTACAATATGTTTCAAATTCTAAGGCAGAAAATAATTGACCTCACAAGTAAAAGATAGAAGATGGAAGATGTCAGCGAGGCAGACCTGTAAACTGAACACTGACACTGTATAATTTAGGAATAAATAAGAAAAGATTACTTGGGAAATAGTTTAGCGAAAGCTGCGCTGTATCAATAATGACGGTATTCTTATTTTTATAATTTGAGGTATGGAAGACCTCACTGTTTATTCTTTTGCTTTAAATTGCCTTATTTTTGCTTATGTCTACTGGTTTATTGAAAGGAACATTTAATGCTTAATTTTTTTTCTTCAACAATTTTTCATGCTTATATCTGAACAACTAATTTGAAGACACCAATATGCAATATAACAACCTTTGTTGAATTCCTACCATCTTCTTTAGTGAAGCTCTGTATCTCATGTGTTTAGTGAAGCTCTGTTTGTAATGTGTGTTTTTATTCTCTTTAATTTATTCTCTTTAATTGTTTGATCAATGTTGCATTCTTACATCCAATAATCTGAGCAACTACATTGAAGATAACAACATGTAATATAACGACAGCTGTTAAATCCTATCATCTTGTTTTGAAATCCCGTGTCATCTTTATTGTTTTTGTGTTGTTTTGTTTTTGTCTTTGTTGCTATTATTTTGATATTTTCTCTTTAAAATAAATTGCCTTGCTTTAAAGTTTTCTTTTTAAGTTTCATAGAAAAATTGTATACTATAGCTACATCTCCAGAGTAACTCAAAAATATCTAGAATATCTTAATATATGTCTCTCTCTCTCTACTCCCATCAATATGTTGTAAGGTCTTCAGAAAAATTATAAAAATATATAACCAGGGCATTTAATGTTTTTCAGGAAAGACAAGCAGATTCTACATCAAATTTTAAAACTGGAGAAGTTTACTTAATCTTTACAAAAGAACAGTGTATTTAAATCACAGTTTCAATATACCTCCAAGTAATTTTTGAATGTGTATTCTCAATCTCTGAAAATCATGTAAGAAACTGCTAAATGCAGACTGCTATTACTTTAGACTTATATGACAGCAAACAGAAGGGGCCCATAAGTTTTAAACCAAAGTCAGAACATATGATCTGAGAAAACTATGTGCATTTGTTATAACATGAAACAGAGTTTTAAAAATCCAAAGTGTAATAGAAATTTGTAAGATGTGATTAGCATATGTGCAATATGATAGTCAATTATTAACTTTCTCTGACTATAATATACAAACCCCATTTCTTTGAGCAGAAGAATTTTAAATATGTGGTACACATGTAATAGTTTGAAAATACCCCATCTTTTTTTCCTACAATAGTTAAAACAAAAATATCTGGTCCCTTCTCTTCCCTTTTTCTTAATGAATGCGTGCCTCTGAACTGGGTAAGGAGCAGATACGGGAGAGTGGTGTGGCACTGGCTACGTTTCCAAAACTGTAGTCATCGATATTATCCTAATATACTCGGTGAGAACTGGGAGGAGAAAAGACTGCTAGATGTCCGGTAGCCGTTTCTGCGTTTGCATCTGCCTTTTCTTACTCAGGTAAACATTTTGCAGTATCCATCAATTGTTCAAGCTCTAGGCACACTTGCTATTAATAATGGTGATTGTGCACATAAACTATTAATAGTGGTGATTTTGCACATAAACTATTAGTGTGATTTTACACATAAACAAAACACACGTTAAACTGTTTTAGAGCTATCTAGATGGATAGATAGATACAGATACACAGAGAGGGAGTAATTACAGAGCCACACAGTGGCTTTGGAGATAAAGTTTTGGGGACTGGGGATCTAGCTCAGCGGCACAGCGCCTACATGAGCTCACTTCCCAGTACCAGAAAAACAAACAAACAAACAAACAAACAAGAGATAAAAATTTGTTGCTTAGAACTTTGTGAGTTATTAATATAAATTTAAGACATTTGATTACTGTTTACTACCCGTGTCAACACCAGTTTGTGGCCCAGTGAACGGTGAAGGCGTCTCCCTCTTCCTTTGTATTAGCATGGGTTTTTGTTGTTGAGCATTTACATACAGAACAATGTCCTTTATTATTAATTATTTCCCTTTCCATTTTAAATTATAATTGGGATGTTAATTATTTTAATAACCGTATGGTTATATTTACTCTAAATTTCATTTCCAAATAGTGTGGCAGTGTTGCAAAATATTTATTGTAAAAGGATGCAATGGTTAATAGAAACTACTGTTGCATAAATGAGTTAAGTATGTACTTATTACTCTTGTTAAATAAAGAGTAAAATCAGTACCCTCTTCATTTAAAATGTGCTCTGTCTCTACGGCTAGCAGACACAGGGAAAGGGGATGACAGGATATTCAGATACATAGCCGTCCCCAGGATCATTCGTTACAGAAAGCTGTAACTCAGGCTGCGAAATGGAGCTGAGTACGTCTCTAGATCTGTCCTCTCAGAACCACAACATGCTTCCTCATGGGGCAATGTTTAATCCTACCCACTAATCTCTACAGTGAATTTTAAAAACTGAAACTACCTGGGTGCAGGGTGAAGTGGCACAGTGCTCTTCTAGGACACTCAAGACTCTGGGTCTGGCACCCAGCACCATAAAAACAGAAAACTGAGTATTTTATGTTACTTCACCTCTCGGTTCCCATGTCACATGGCAGCCGGAGTTTACTGGTTATGTCGTTACAGAATCCATTTTCATTTTCATTACTTACTACGGGTTTCTAAACTTTATCCAGTTTTCCAGGGTCGGATTCCAGATTTTACAACAAAAGTATAATTTTGATATTAGAAAGACAAATCAGTTTATCTAGCAGACACTCTCAAATATATCTAGGGAACAACCTGTTCATTAGAACACCACTATTTTTGAGATCAGGATTTTTTTTTAACTGAAAAACAAACGAAATGCTTTCCCGAGAGCTCAGTGCGGGCACTGCCACCAAATAATTTAAGTTAGTTTATATTTTACCATCACCAAGAGTGCAAAAGCAATTTCAGTTTTCAGAGTTTGCTGGATTTGGGAAATACTGCTAGACTCTGATCACATTTCACCTAAGCTCAGTTCAGGTGCTTTCCAAATGGTGTTCCTATCTTCCAGTTCTCCAACATTCCACCTATGATCGGGCTAACACGGCGCTGCACACTTCAGTAACCACAAACTGTGCTGGGTTGTTCAATAAATTAAAATGAAATACAAATGAAAACTCCAGTCCCTGCACCGCAATGTCTACATTTCAAAAGCCCTGTGACAACTGGCCCTGATGGTTAGAATATTAAACATTTTCATAATCATCAGTACTTCCATTGGATACTGCTGCTTAATCTGGAAAATGAATTTATGACTTTTCATGAATTCTGAAATACCCAGGATGTATTTCAAACTCTGAAAAATGTCATTCATAGAGTGTTAAATTTGGGGAACCTTACTAACATAATGTACCATCATTCCCAGGAACATTCTCAGTCATATTGCTGCAAAAATTTGTGCATCTGCAACAAGGGAAAGAACAGCAGAACATATGGGCACAAATGCAGGTTGCAGAGATGTGTTGGTGGAAGTTTATGAAAGTTAAGTTTCTGTTCATATGGCATTATTTTGGGGGTTTATTTTAGTGAAATATGTGAAAATGATTAGTGAGGAGATTGGACATTGAAGGTGGCAGTTAATCTCTTACCTGCTTTACTTACTTCAGCCACATTAAAATTTATGGAAGTTAAATTTAACTAAACAGAATTCTACATTCAGTTAGGTTTGACTTTTGACAAACAAGTCCAACTCATAGAGAGCACCTCAACCGAGAGTGAGCTGCGGACATGGATTATAGTGAGTGCCTGGTGTGCTGTGGGACTCCAACGCTAAGGAGGAATAACCGAACAGGAAATACCAGTGAGACTAATTGGTAAGATCAATGAATTTGGGGCTGGGGATATAGCTCAGTGGAATAAGCACTTGCCTAGCAAGTGCAGGGTCCTGAGTTCGATCCCCAATACCGCAAAAAAAAAAAACCAAACAAACAAAAGATCAATGAATTTCAGGTATCAGGTATGGTCAAAGGTAGTTGTGGTTCTGTACTCAAGAGTATTAGTTAGAATGATAGGAGGCAGTGGTGAAAGAAGATATTACAATTGGAAGTAATAGAGAGTTTTCATTTCTTTCTAATGAAAGAACCTAGAGTAGATTATCACCCTGGAAGAAGTTTCTGAGAGAGAATGGTAAGAAGGGAAATTACAGAAACACAAGCCTAAAGCTTTGATATGATACTTTTCATAGCTAGGAATTAGTATCAGCAGCATGAAGAAGCACACATGGAGAAAGTGACAGTAACTAGATGGAGAAATTTTTCTGGCTTACCCAATACTTACATTTCCTTTTTGAAAAATTTCAACTTATAAACTGGGAGTTTTTATCAAGCAGTTGTCTAACAAAAAGTAGAAAAAATAAGTAGAAAAATATTATAGGCTTGGTGGTGTACGCCTATAATCCCAGCACTTGGGATGTGTGGCAGGAGGATCGTTACGAGTTCAAGACCAACCTGGGCTACAAAGTGAGTTCAAGGCCAGACTGAACTACATAGCAAGACCCTGTCTCAAAAAGACAAAAATAATAATAGTAAAAAGTAGACTAGGTCCTATAAAATTTAGAAATGATACAAGTGCATAATGTATGAGGTAATTCATGACAGAAACTATTTTTCTTTCCTATCCATTTATACACTATGTGCAGAAACTACAGGGTTAGGGAGGCATATCTAGAATACGTGATCGGAAAGGGGATGCACACTAATGCACACTGATAGGATCTCACTGATTTCAGTCAGGTATAGATAAAGACATGATCTAAGGTGAGAATCAAATTAATTTGCAAGCAGAAAGCTCTGTTAAGTAGGACATAGTTTGCTTGCAATCAGAAATCTAACTGAGGCCTGAAATATGAACACTTACAGAGTTGAAAAAGTGCACTGCTACCCTAAATAGTAGCAGATGACACTCTCTTTCAGAGCCTTTAACAAATATGTCCTTTTGAGATTTCTCAGCTGAAGGAATCAAGCCAGGCTCACAACGAGAATCACCAAACCGCGGTGCTTGCTTATCACCCAAACTTGTTGTTTTAGATGATGCTAAGGCAGTTGTCATTACAAATCAAGAGGCAGGGTCACAAAGGCCAGTAAATAAGATATATTTAAGAAAGGGCTTAGAAAGGAACTCTGAGCTCAATTTTGGCACCTAAAACAGGCTGGAAAATCTCCACTCCAGGTTCAATTTAAGCAATGACTACAGAGAATACTGGACACGGGGCGTATGTATGAGTAGGTGAAAAACTTACTTTCCAGCAGGCAGACCTCACTGCTTTAGAGGGCTCAACAATGAATGTCCCACCTGACAGACTTTAAAATAGTCACTGCTGTGCATTTCCCATTTTTTTGAAAAAATATTTTCTTAGGATTATTTTTCTATCGAATATCCATATGGAATGGAGACAGTTACCAAATGTATGAATATTTATATTGTCAGATTATTAGAAGCCATGTGTACATCTGACATCTACACTCTGAGCTGGATATAGCTTTTGAGAAGTCTTTGGGGTATTTTCAATAGGGAATGGATAAATATCATCAGTACAAAAACTTAGCTGTAAATTTGTGCGTTTTTAAATATTTACACTGTGGCTAAAACTGTGTAACTCCTCCAGTGTTCGTTCTCTGTTCCTTTTCATAGTAGAGGTTCTTGCTTCTCTCTCTTCCCCCACACACCATTTAGCTGGATATTTGGCTCTTTTGGTAGAAATGGCATTACTAGCTTTCCTTTTATGGGTAGATATGGTCACGTGACTTAAATTTGTCTGATGAGAACATTTAAAATGATGCAGGGTTTCAAGACAAAATAATATAAATTAACAGTGGTTGTTATATTACATATTGTTATGCTCAATGACATTGCTCAGATTACCAGATGTAAGAATGGAATATTGTTCAAACCATTAAAGATAATAAGAAAATTATTATTAGATAAAACATCAGAGATAATGCAGAGCTTCATTAGACAAGATGGTAGGAATTCACCATGGTAGTACCATTGCGTATTGCTACCTTCAAATCAGTTGCTGAGATTATCAGATATAAGCAAGCAAAATTGATCAGAACCTAAAAAATTTTAAGCATTAACTGTTCCTTTCAATATACCATCAGACATCAGCAATACATTTACTGTAGCTATTCATATATATATATATATATTTATATTTTGCCTTCCTTCTTTCTTTTTTGCTCTTTCCCTCCCAGTCATTCCTTCCTTTGAGCAATTTCCCTTCTTTGCTGAATACAGCATTTTGTATTCCAAAATCATATGTATAATTTTCTGCTTGTTTTGAATTAAATCCATTACTGTCAGTTGGTAATTCTGAAGTACATGAGATCACTACTGAATATTCCAGGTCACTGACAGATCGCTTGATCCTTCTGAACCTAACTTGTTTTACCTTTAAACTATCATTAGCCATGATATTGACCTTGTAAACTTATGCAAGAAAAAAGTAGACAAACTATAAAATGCTAATCAGAATTCTAAACATATACCATCACAATCATGCATGATTACAAACAAAAAGATTTCAATTAACCATCTTGCAACAATGATAATAAAGAATGGGACACAATAACATAGTTTTATTATTATGCAATTAAAACATAGTCTCTTGTTGAATTTTGCAGGAATAGTCATGTGTGCACATGAATTTGTGTACAGTCTGAAAATTCTGTACTTCAGATCTAAAATGTTGTTCAGAGGTTAATGTGTTAAATGATCATTCCCCAACATGGCACTGGGAGGTGTCATCTTTAAGAGGTGAGGCTCACTGATTGACGTTTATGTCACCGGAAGCATGCCATTAACAGGGCTTGTGGAACACCAGCCTCTTCCCTTCTCTCATGCTTCGCTTCCTGAACACGAGGTGAGATTTATTTCACTCAATGAGTATGCTCTCAAGTTGCATCCATTTACCTACAAAAGTCCAGTTTATCCTTCTTTGTGGTTGAGTAGTACACCATTATCATTTTTGAAAAAGTCTTTTTTTTATCCATTCCTCAGCGGATGGACATTTGGGTTATTCCCAAGATTTAGCTATTACGAATTGTGCTGCCATAAACATGGCTGCACATATATCAGTGTGGTATGATGTTTTTCATTCTTCTGAGAAGATACCTAGAAGAGAATAGCTGGGTTGAATGGGACCTCTAATCCTAGATTTTTAAGGAATCTCCACACTGATTTCCCCGGCTGTTGCACCAGTCTACACTCCCACCATCAGTGGAGAATGGTTTCTTTTCCCCCACAACCCTGCCAGTATTTGTTGTCAGTTGGTTTCTTGATGATAACCATTCTTTCTAGGGTGAGATGGAATCTCGTTTTCATACACATCTCTCAAATGACCAATGATGTTGAACACTTTTTCATGTATTTATTTGCCATCAGTACTTCTTCATCCTAGAAGAATATAGTCACCTCAGGTGCCCATTTTTGGATGGGGTCTTTGAATTTAGGGAGTCTGATTTTTTTAAATTCTTTATATCATCTAGATGTAAGTCCTTTGTCATAGGGACAACTGGCTATAATTTTCCCCACTTTTTGGGTTGTCTTTTCACTTTGTTGGTGATTTCTTTTATTGTGAAAAAACCTTTTTAATTGGATGAGATCCCATTTGTTGATTGTTTTTGAACATTTCCCTTGTAGTCTGGGCTTTCTTTATGAAATCTTTGCCTACACCTCTATCTTTGAGATTTCTACCTATTTCTCTTCCTGTAATATTTAGATCTTTGATCCACTTAGAACTTACTTTAGTGCATGGTGGTGGACATGGTTCTAGTTTTAGTCTTTGACATATAGAAAGCCAGTTTTTCCAGCACCTTTTATTAAAGAGACTGTGTTTCTTCCAGTGAATATATTTGGCTCCATTGTCAGAGATAAGGTGGCTGAGTGTGTCTGGGGTAACATCTGCACCTTTTATTCTGTTCCATTGATCCTCGGGCCCATTTTTTTGGCCAATATCATGCTAATTTTATCACTGTGGCTTTGTAGTATAATTTAAATCTGGGATTGTGATGCCCCATGACCTGTCTTTGTTGCCCAGAATTGCTTTTGCTATTTTAGATCTCTTATGGTTCCAAATGAGTTTCTGGAATATTTTCTCTAGATCTGTGAGGTATGCTAGTGGTATTTTGATGGAGATTGCATTAAATCTGTACAGCAGTTTTGGAAATATGGCCACTTTCATTATGTTGGTTCTTCTTATCCAAGAGTAAGGAATACCTTTCCATGGTCTGATACCCTCCGCAATATCTTTTTGCAGAGTACTATCATTTTCACCGCATAAATCTTTTATATCCTTTGTTAGATTGATTCCTAAGCATTTCGTTCTTTTTCGATGCTGTTGTGAAGGGTGTGCTTTGCCCAGTTCTCTCTCCAGGCCAACTCAGACTCCTTGGGAACACCCTGCTGTCCCAGGGCAATGGAGGAAGGGCATGTGTGAATTCTTATTTTCCATGTTTATTGTTATTTTTATTGTTTTTGATTTGAAAGCTTTCAAAAACAATTACAACTGCTACTTTCCAGAAGTGGAAACATTTCTTCCTTTCTTTCTCTTTGTCTCTCTTTCTTTCTTTTTTGTTTCTGGTACTGCGAAACACACTCATAACCTCATGCTTGCCAGCCAGGTTCTGTGCCGATGAGCTACGTCCCTGGCCCAGAAGAACATATTTTTAAATGTCTGCATCATAGTATTTTCTGAGCTCTTGTATGAAAATGCTGGAAGCTTCTTCCACACAGTTGCTAGGTAACAGTTCTGAGAAAAGCAGTAAACAATGACACGTGCAGTAGACCAATCCTGTCCTGGGTTTTACTTTCAGAAATAAATCATCCTTTGGAAAATATCTTATGAACAACAACATAAATTAGTGTCGCTGTACCAAATGAATATTATTCATTTTTATTTTATGGAGAAAGTTTATTACATAAACTGGAGAAATTTTTATAAAATCCCCTATATATCCTTAGCTTATTAGATTCTAAGTACAAGTGTGTTGCCTCCTATAAAAATGCACTTTCCTGAGGATAATATTGAATAATCAAGTGACTTTTTAAAGTTAGAGCCATTCCTTAATCATTAAACTGACCAATTTGTTGCCGTATGTTTCTGTATGCATAAGCATGCACATGAGCATGAATACACATCACAGATTTTACCAAATGAAGCACTGTGAGGCATTCAGGCACTAAATGGCTAAGAACAGATTTAAGTAAACCTTGAAAAACCATGCAGTTTCCAAAATCCGTATCTAAGAATGCTTATTGAAGATACAGCATCGAACCTAGTTTGAGGTTGGAAATATTCTGCAAAACAGATATATTCTATTACACTAATGCTGTGTATACAATCATGTTCATGTTTCGTAATTGCCTACATATTAATTTTAATGATATAACTTTAGAATGCATCATTCTAATTAAATGTTCAAAGAGGGCGTCAAATCTCCTGCATCTTAGACTAAAACAGATTTAATTTCATTACCTTTTTTATACTTCTTAGTGAAACAGCAGGCTTTTTTGCTAATTTTAGTGGTATGTTTTGACTATACGTAGTGAACATATTCGTCATAGGGAATTTGTACCTGTACATAATATATCTTCACTCTTCTTTGTTCCCCTAATCCCCTCCCTTCCCTTCAAAAACACCAACAGTTTTATTAATTAATTAATTTAATTTTTTGGTACCAGGAATTGAACTTACAACCTCACACTTGCCAGGCAGGTGCTATGCCTTTGAGCTGTATCTCTGGCCCTAAAAACAGCAGCTTTAATATTTATTTCAGAAATTATTTTCTTCAGAGCTCTGATTTTTGAGTTTTATCAAATGTATTATTTTCTTGCTAAATAATAATGGTATAAAATGCAGTCAGGCATAATATCAGCAAGAATACTACTATGAAACAGTATTTCAGCTTTCATGATATCTGATACATATGTACATATGTGTGTGTATACATACATAGATATAATATTACACTTGAAAAACTATCTGATACATATTATGTTACACAGCTTTGAGAGAAGTAATCAAATGTTTAGGGAAGTAAAGTATCTTGCCTGAACAAATCATTTATTTAAATTTAAATGTCTGCAAAGAACTCCACAAAGGTGGACAACTCCAAAATTGCTTAAACAAGCAATTAAAATAGGTGACACAATTCAAAAGTTTTCCCTGTCCTGAGAGCACCTTAAAATTATTTCCTAACAGATGAACAAATGGCCACAACAGCCATGAACTGAAACTGCCAGTTGAGAGTAGACACCCACCAGGTTCCCCAAATGCTCCGCACGCAAAGGGTGCGCTTGAGAGAAACGTAGGCAAGTTTGCCTTCAGAGTGAATTTTACTCCTTTCTCATCACAAAAAAAGCAAAATGGCAGCCGGGGCAAATTCACGTCAGTGATTGACCCAGAGACGTTTGGAGAGATTTTTAGTGGCAAATAAGTTCTGTTGTAAATGCTAAAAAGAAAAGAAGTATAAACGCTAGAAAGGTATCAAGCGAGGCATTTCCTTGCTTTGGGAGAATAAAGAAAATCAGCCCTAAAGAGACGATGTTTGAAGTAGGATTTTGAGACAATGAAGGGTAGATCAGTACAAAGGCAGAAGGAGAAAGTGTCGGGGTAATTTTCTGAAACATAAATTTGGACAGGTAGGAGGACCTTTGAATGTTAGTGAATTAAACAAAGAAAGATTTGAAGGTTAAGGAAAGAAAAAGACTGCACGATCGCTGACAAGGTATGAACCAAGGAGGTCCAGCACAGAAATAAATAGTCCTTTAATCATAAAGGAAAATAAAACAAGGACTGATAAACAGAAATCAACTAACATCAGAAAAACGCACTTATAAAGTTTGAGTTAATTTTCACGTAGTGGCTCCCTGGATACTGGGGAGGTACCCATGAGATAAGATGTGAAATGGTAACCGCAGGAGTAAGAAAATGACGTTTAAAAAAATTCCACAGTGTTAAGGACCATGTTGTGCTGTCTGCACATGCGCTGTGGTAAAGAGTCTGACCCACTGTGTGGCTTTTCGTTCCAGCAGTAGTTAGGAGGAGGAAAAGTACTGAGGCAAAGAAAGAATCTATACTGGTGATGCCTTAGAATAATGCTTATGCTTCTAAAGCTATTTACGGTGAAGGACAGTCTTCTTCTCATTGTAATTTCCAAACCCACTGCAGACACATGCAGTTCTATTGTATATGACTCATTTAGGATTTCGACATGACCCAGATTAAACTATGCTTTTCCAAGAGACAATATACTGGTTATGCACTTGGAAGTCAAGAGAAGGTCAAATTGTTATCAAGGTTCCAGGTAACTTCTCTCAAGTATTGTTATCATGTAGTGACTGGTACTTGTCTGAAATGAAATTTGTTTGGGAGCCACACTTTGAAGAGCACTGTATTAGAACTCTCCATGAGGTGAAAGAGAGGTCTATAAATAGTAACAATGATTTAGTAAGCTAAATTGAAAGAAGATTGAAGTTGGATAGAGTAAGGTCTGAAGAGTATAAATCAGACTGGAATCATGTGAGATAATCAGGAGTACTAGATATATCTTCTGCCTCATATTTTCTTTATTCTAACTCTCTGGGAATTCTTCTCAAGCAAATGATGCAATGAGTCTTTTGAATTAAGCATTCAATGAAGACTAAAATAAGAACATAATACTGACAAAAATGCAATATTAAGCAGAAAACTAGCACTTGTTATCCTGTAGTGTACTTCACTGGAAGGAACAATGTATTTAAAGTCACATGAGTTTGAATTCTTTTAAGTAAATGAGTCTTTGGACAACTATGCTTAACACTACATTAGGTAAATAAGCACAGTTATTTTTACTATGTTATAAAACTGCCACTATTACAAAATAAACAATACTAAATGTTGTACTTGAAATTTTCTGGGAGTATATCTCAGCAAATTCTAACCACACACATAATAAAGGTACTAAGTAAGGAGATGGACGATGCTAACTAACTTGGGTTAATCATTTCAGAAAATATATGTATGACACTATCATTTTGTGCAACTGAAATTTATGTACAAATTATATACAAATAAGCTACAAAAAACTGCTTCCGATAGAAATAACTCAGGAAATCTTACAATACAGTCATGTACTCAGTAAAGTTTCCCATTTGTAAAATTTGGTAAATGGAAAAAGTGTATTGATATGAGATTATAAATTTCCTTTACTAAGGAGAGAAAATGCTCTGATTTCTTTGATCCTCTCAGGCAAGGAACAATGTAAAGCCAAGTACAGGGTTGCCATATGTAGCCAGTTATACTTCTGTTTGGCAGTACTGTTCCTCCAAACACTATAAAAGGAGTTTTAAAATTTGTGTCTAGATGTCCCCTCAAAGTCTCATGCAGATTTAGATAGGGATATTTTTCAGAGGTAGCTGAATCTGAAGTGTGTGATTGATTTATTATGCAATGTTAGGTTTAAGAGTGCTGGGATTAAGGTTGGGTAATTGCCGCATCCGTGCACTGATTGCTTAGACACCACCCTAACCCTAGTAGCCTGCACACAATATAAGGGACAGAAACAGGCTTATCCCTTCTTCCTTGCTGTCTTCTGCAGCCATGAACTATTTCTTCTCTGGGATGACCTCTGATAAGACACCATCCCTTGCAGCTGGCCAATTATGGACTGAAACCTCTACAGATTGTGCACTAAATAAACCTATTTTGTTTCACCAATGGAAGAGAAGGAACTTAAACAAAATTTAGTACCTGAGAAGCAGGGTCATTGTGGTGACATTACCTGGCCACATGGCTCAAAAGCTTTTAAACTGGTTTGTTTGAAGGGGAAGAGTTAGTAAAGGTTTGGAGATGCCAGCAAAATTAGCACTGGACTGCCTTAGGCTGTACAGTATGGGAGATTGTGGTCATAGCTCAGAATACCAGAAGGCTGATAGAAATCCTACCAATAAAGACCAGGCTCAGGGGGTTTCTGCTGGGAAGAAGGACTACATTAGATGCTGGAATCCAGATCATGTGTTACAGCTTGGGAGACGTTTATCTGCATTTTGCTCAAGTCCAGAGACTTTGTTTGAGACTAAGATTAAGGGAAGCAGACTAGATAATCATGCAGAAGAAATTTCAAGGCACTGTAATATTTAGGCAGTGGCATAACTGCTGGTAAAGGCTTTTAGACAGACTTATGATGAGAAGTAAGAGTAAAGAGCTCAGAAGAATCATTTAAAATATTGTGAGTTTATCAACTAATATGACTGAAAACATGATTAAAAATTTACTGACAAAGAAAAGCCCAATCTCTGATGGATTCACAGAAGAATTTTACAAGAAATTCAGAGAAGATTTAATACCAACACTCCTCAAAATCTTCAATGAAATTGAAAAGGAAACAATTCTCCCTAACTCATTTCTTCTGGAGGCAAGTATTATGCTGATACCAAAACCAGAGAGAGACCCAACGAAGAAAGAGAGCTACAGGCCAAGCTCTCTAATGAACATAGATGCAAAGATACTCAATAAAATACAAGCAAATAGAACACAGAAGGTCATAAAAAAATGATACACCATGACCACATCAGATTCATTCTAGGAATGCATGGGTGGTTCGATATTTTAAAAAATAATGTTGTACATCATATCAATAAAGCCAAAGACAAAAACATGATAATCTCAATAGATGCAGAAAAAGCTTTCCACAAGGTCCAACATGCAGTCAGGATAAAAACCCTACAGAGAATAGGAATTGATGGTCTTTACCTCCATCTGACCAAAACCATCTATGACAAACCAATGGCCAACACCATACTAATAGCACAAAAACTGAAAGCTTTTACTTTAAAATCTGGAACAAGACAAGGATTCCGTTGTCATCACTCCTGTTCAATATAGTTCTGGAAGCCAAGAAGACTCCATGAATTAATCAACACATTCAGCAGTGTAGCTGGATACAGAGTCAATAACCACAAATAGATAACATTTCTATACATAAACAACAAAAAGATTGAGAGAGAAATTAAGGAAACCATACCTTCATAATAGCATCCAAGAAACTGAAATATTTGGAATTAATCTAATCAAAGAAGTAAAAGATCTATTCAGTGAAAACTGCAGTACTCTGAAAAAAGAGATTGAAGAGGATTTCAATAAATGGAAAAACGTTCCTTGTCATGGATAGGAAGAACCAACATTGTGAATATGGTCATACTACCAAAATTGTTGTACAAAGTCAATGAAATTCCCATTAAACTACCATTGGCATGTCTCACAGATCTAGAGAAAACATTCCTTAAATTCAGCTGGAACAAGAAGAGACCCAGAATAGCAAAAGCAATCCTGGCAACAAAGACAAGTCAGGTGGAATCTCAATCCCTGACCTGAAATTATACTACAAAACCACTGTAATATTATCAACCTGGTACTGGCTAAAAACAGACCCAAGGGTCAATGGAACAGACTGGAAGATGCAACCACAACCACAAATGCACTCAGACAGCTAATCTTTGACAAAGGGGCCAAATAAACTCACTGGAAGATGGCCTCTTTAATAAATGGTGCTGGAAAAATTAGTCTGCCACCTGCCAAAGACTGAAAATAGACCCAAGTCTATCACCATGCACCAAACTCAAGTCAAAATGGATCACAGATCTCAATATTAAAATAGAAACACTAAATCTATTAGGAGAGAAGTAGGCAAAAATCTTGAAGATATAGGAGTAGGCAGAGAATTCATGAACAAAAGCAAAACCACATGGGAAATACTTCAAAGAATCAATAACTGGGATCTCATCGTAGTGAAAAGTTTCTGCACATCTAAAGAAATCACCAGCAGAGTAAAAAGAAAACCCACAAACTGGGAAAAATTTTAGGTGACTGTCCCTCAGACAAAGGTCTTCTATCTGAACATATAAAGAATTAGGTAACATCAGCCCCCGCCAAATTCAAAGACCCAAACCAAAAATGGGCAGCTGAGATGAATACACACTTCTCAAATAAAGAAATACAAATGGCAAATAAATACATGAAAAAATGTTCAACATCACCATTCGAGAAATGCAAATTAAAACAACATTGAGATTTCATCTCACCCCAGTAAGAATGGCTATCATTAAGAAATCAACCAATAACAAATGCTGCCGAGGCTGTGGAGAAATAGGAGCTCTTCTCTACTGCTGGTAGCAATGCAGACTGGTGAAACCACTGTGGAAATCAGCTTGGAGATGCTTCAGCAAATGAAGTCTTGAGGTCCATTCAACCCAGCCATTCCCCTTCTGGGTATTTTCCCAGAAGACCTGAAAACATTATATCACAGCAATATATGTGCACCCATGTTTATAGCAGCACAATTTGTAATTGCTAAATTGTGGAAGCAACCCAAATGTCCATCCACTGAGCAATGGGTAAAACAATTGTGGTGCTTCTATGTAATGGAATATTACTCAACTATAAAGAAAGTTAAATTCAAGGCTTTTACAGATAAATGGTCATAACTAGAGACCATACTCATAAGTGAAATAATCAAGACCTCCACATATAAGCAATGTATTATCTCACTAGAGTAAGAACCTGTAAGAGTAAATAAAAATTAGGAGGAAGGACAGACATTGTGAAATGAAAGGAACATACTCAAAAGTAAAGAGCAACTGAGGTAAGGGAAAAGAGAAAGGAAAATTATATATGTATTAAGGGAAATTATGTATGTATGTATATACAGGATAGCTAACATAGTTGAACTACTGTGTTCTATTGCTTTACTGAAAGGAACAATTAATGATCATTTGATCAACCTTGAATGTCTCCATTTATTCTCTGAGAAACCATTTTGAAAATACCAATATATAATAGAACAACCATTGTTAATTTCCTACTACTTTGTCTGTAACTCTGTATTGTTTTTATTGTTCTTATGCTGTTTTGTAAATGGATGTCTATCTGTTAACATGTTTTCCTTCTTTTATTTTTAAAATAAATTTTATAAAATATTGTGAGTTTTGCCAGAAAGGAACCTCTAGGAAAGTTACAGCATGAAAAGACGTCTCAGAGGAGATCTTGACTGCTGAGAAGGAACAGGAGAATAGAAGAGACAGCCTCAGGGCACCACAGAAAAGCAGCAGGACTCCATCCTTTGCTGCCTCAAAATTGTAATAGTGAAGCAATTCTTTAAGAAGAGAGCCCCAGAGCACCATGTTCCAGAATGGTGGTAGCCTACAGAAATTGATTCTCAGGATTTGGTTCCTGGACATTAGACCCCTACAGCAAAGAGAGAAGGAAGTTTGCCTACCACTCCAGCTAGTGGTTGACCTTCGTGTCATCCACATGCTGCTGGTTTTAGGTGTATGCAGAATATAAGAGTTGTGAGGTCAAGAAGGTTCCACCCAGATTTCAGGAAAAGTCCTGGGAGGCCAGGCGGTGTGCCTCTGGGGGAGCAGTGTGTGAAGCTGTGAGTGTGAAGCTGAGGGTACAGTGGAGAACTCAAGAGTTTGGAGGAGCCAGGAATATGGATCACATGAGAAAAACTGCAAGGGAGCAGAGTGAGCCCAAGAGAGAGGACATAGGCGCTATCACCACTAGAAGTGCTACAGGGGTGGAGCCATCCAAGTCCTTTGGAGTTCACATCATAGATTGCCTTGGATACTGCACATGGAACTACAGGACTTAATATTTGTCCTGCTGGATTTTGGACTTCCTTTGATCCCATTCTTTTGTATTCCCCTTTATGTATCTTTTGGAATGGTAATGTTTATCTTATACTATTATATGTTGGAAGTATTTAACTTTCTTCTCATTTGTACAAGGACTAACAGATGAGTTGCATTAAATCTCAGAGGAGACTTTGAACTTCGGCTCTTAAGCAATGATAAAACTGTTAGGAATTTTAGAAACTCTTAGAGATGTACTAAATTCCTTTTGCATAATGAAGATGCATGAATCTTTGGGAGGCAGGGGCAGACTGTTATGACTTGTCTTATATGCCCTTCCAAAATCTCACACACTTTTAGATGGGAATTTTTTGGAGGTGGTTTTATGTAGAACGTGTGGTTGATTCATGGTTTGGTTCTAAGATTAAGACTGCTGTGATTAAGGCTGTATGATTACTAAATTAGTCCACTGACTGGCTTGGAACCACTCTACCTGACGGCCTAAATACAATATAAGGGACATAAAAATGTTATTAAGATTCATTCTTGCTTTTGCTACATCATGGGTGCCAATAACTGATCTCTGTAATGCCATTCTGCTGTGCCATCCTAACTTGAAGCCAGCCCATTATTGACTGAAATCTACAAACTTGAGCGAAATAAACTTTTCCACTTTAATATTCAGTGTCTGGTATTTTGTCTCAGCAGTGAGAGAAAACTAACACAAACATATATTAGATAATACTAAATCCCCTGTGGAAATACTTCATGTACTCATCCTTATATAGTTCAATATTTTGGCCCTTTTTCCATTTACTTCTACATAAAATATTGTAATGAATGTCTTTGCATTTAAATTTTATGTGCAGCTCAAAATATTTATGATCCTATACATTAATTGGTGTAGAATTAACATGGTAAGAATATAGAGTTTTAAGATTCATGAAACTGATATATTCTTCAGTTTGTTAAAATCTCTTTAAACATTTTTTCAGAAATATTTATTGTTCACTTTATATTACATATATGTAAATTTCCTCTTAAATATTTTATATCATTGTGACAATTACAAAGGTTATATTTAATTTAAATTTTTAATTCATCATTACATGTATAGAAATACATAATTTCTCTTCCTAAATTTACTAATTATGCTAGTTTTGATAAATTCATTCAAATTTTTAGGGAAATTTCATTTAAACCATGAATAAAAACACTTTTACTCTTTCCTTTCCAATAGATTTGTTTTATTTCTTTTTTTTCTTCCTTATCACACAGGACCATCAGTACAAAGATGAACAGTAGTAAGAGTAGACATCCTGGAGTTTCTCTCAATATTATGTTTCTACCCTATAAATAAAATTATCACATACAATAAAAATATAATTTTGGTTTTCTTCTACCTCTACAACCCACAACTTTGTATGAAGAATGGATACAGACATGTTTAAAAAAAAAATTTCCCATTACATCTGTTGATGTGATTCTGCAGCATTTTTTAACTTACTGTACAAACATTTTGAACTTTACCTGATCTATAAATGTACAGATTTTCTTAGACCTGAGATGTACCTCACTTGGTCACAATGTACTATTTCTATATATCAATTAATTTGATTTGTTGAAGAGTTTTGCACCTTGGTTCATAACAAATTTTATTCTATCATTTTTTTCTCATGTCTTTGGCCTAATCACTTAAGGCTGACTTCATAAATCAGAAGAAAATTGTTCTCTACTCTATTTTCTTTGAGGTGAATTTATGTAGGAAAGATTTAATCTATACCTAAATCACTGTCAATTAGAATTTGCTGTTTATTTAAATATTTGGTAATTTTTTATTTGATGCTAGCCAATGTGAATGTTTCTTTCTACAATGTTCAGACCATGCTCCTTTCTCTAAAAATATAAGGGTTCATCTTAGTAAGATAAGCTTCACATTTGCTACTTTTGTTTTGGTTTTTTTCTGTTTTGATAGTAGAGAATGACACCAGAAATGTTCTACTACTAAGTGAATTTTATATTTTATTTTGAGATAGGGTCTCATTAAATTGCTCAGACTCTTCTTTGGCCTCAGCCTCCAAAGTGGCTGGGATTGTGTGTACCAAC
Organism: Dinomys branickii; assembly: GCA_004027595.1. Lineage (NCBI taxonomy): Eukaryota > Metazoa > Chordata > Mammalia > Rodentia > Dinomyidae > Dinomys > Dinomys branickii. The sequence goes on along the minus strand of PVLD010008871.1, from coordinate 18,844 downwards.
ACATTTGGATAAACCATGTTTCTTTGTTTGTTTTCTGTGTTACAAAGCTTTTCAAAAGCAGTCTTAGAGGGAATTTTAAGATGGTCTCTGGTATATTTGGCTTCTGGTGTCACATCTTGCACAATGTTCTTAAATTTGCCCAGTGCACATAAATATGATGTGACTATACTGTTAGGATTAACTTACACAATGTGTAACGAAGGTGATTCTGTTGGTTTTGAATTGATAGAAGAAGAGATTCTTTAGTGGGCCTTGACCTTAAAAGAAGAACTTATCTTGGGAGGAGAGGGGCAAGACTGCCATCTTGTTGGCTTTGAAGAAAGGGATGAAAATCTTATGGAAAGAGCTTTGTTACAAAGAATGAGAAGCAACTTCTACAAGCAGGAGTCTTTTAGTTTTACATCAATCAGGAACTGAAACCTCCTAAAAACAGTGAACTCGGAAGCAGAAGCCTATTCTCAGTGAAGATTACAAACCCTTGGGATGTCTCCTACTATCTACTACTGAGATGGTAAACAAAGGGCCCAGAAAACTGATTACTGAAATATGGACTCACAGAGCCTAAGAGATGATAAATTTATGTTGTTTTAAACCAAAAAAATAGTGGTCATTTGTTATGTAGCAAGAAAAAATTAATACATATTTAGAATAACCTTCATTCTAGAAATATTTCTATTTTCCTGGCAAATCATATCTCTCCTAATATTTTGAATTCCCTGGCTAGTCACCAACATCTCTTCATTATGTCGGTTTAAAGTGTAAGATTTCTCATCCACGTTTGATCTCTGAGGATTATTGTGCTTGTGACTCCTTGCTTACTTCAGCCTGGCCTTCAGATTTTCTGTTTATGCATCTGTGGCCTGTGACTCAGGAGAAATTACAGGAAAACATTTTGATGTCTGGAGCTCTAATACATTTTACCCTCTACTCTGCAGTTCTTTCTTGTGTGTTTCAAGATGATCAAACATGAAAGAATATTTGTAAACATTCATATATTCTGGTACATTTTTAATTTATTAAAGTATTACCTTTATGCATTCTTAACAGCTATTTTCAGTTTTTGCATCTTATACTTGTACAATATAGCAATAAAGTACTATGGGTCAAGCACTGTGCTGTCAGTAGAGAGAATACAAATAAGAAATTCTTTTGTTACTGTAAAACAGATATCTGAGCACCTGTAAACCAAATAGCTAGTAAATGAAATTCTTATTAATTTAGAGGACATAAAAAGAGGAGTAATAAAAAGATAAACTGGAATAATTCCATAATTTACTTTTGCTCTTGAAATCAATTGATTATTAAGTGTACAGAATATATCTATATATATATATAGATATATAGATATATAGATATATATATATATACACACACATATTTTGTTTCATGAATCCCTTTTCACTCTTCATTTCTATTATCACCACTCTGGTTCAATTTTTCAGTATCTCTCACTCGAGCAACTATAATAGCTTCCTAAATGATCACTCCTTTGAGGATTTTCTTTTCCTCTCCACTGCACTCAATATTTTCCCAGAATTGCTTCATTATCTAGATAAAACCTATGCCTTCATCTAACACTTTTATTAGACTCTCACTGCTTCTCCAACAAAATTCTAATACCTTAGTAAAACCTAATTTACATTCACACGTACACACACTTCTATTTATGTGTATGTGTATGCATATTATGAAGTAGGCATACAGTATAATCTAAGGCAGTGACAAATACACAACTCACTGTAATAATTGTCACGTTTGGTTACTGGCTATCCTGTTAGTAAGAAATCACTTTCTTGAGGTTAAAATTTGCATGTTAAGAGGTATTCTCAAACTATCAGCAATTATTTCACCTTGAGGAAATTCTATAAACATTATTTATTGTATGCATATGCGACTGACTGAAATCACTAAGCAACATCTAACCAAGCTAGGAGCTAATTGGAATTGTGTGATTTGGTAAATAAGGAAGATGATGATATGGTGCAAACAAGCTCTAGGCAGAAGGAATAGTTGGACTTTTTCCTAGACATCATATAAAAGTGCACTGCCTCAGTCATTTTTAAAAACTGAGAGAAAAGAAAACAAGAAAAGCTTCCATAAAAAAGACTTTCTTATTCATCACTGTATCACCAGGACCCACAGCACTAATTGCGCGCCACTGTTGAGGGTAAAAGGAGACATACCTGGTCTGCTTCACGAAACATTCACATCAAAGATCTCTCCATAGGCCGAAAGTCATAGGTCAAGTTTGTGGTACACTAGGCTGCCATTTTGGAAACAGAATGAACAGTCTATGCTTTTCAGTACCATGAAGTTGGGAGAAATAACGGAGAAAGCATAAAGGCGCTTTGAGGTAATTAACTGTAAGTGGCCCACAAGGACTGAAACCCTGATGTGCGGCGTCGAGCCAGTCAAGCGTCAAAGAGCATAACCAGAGCAGGAAACTGGGTACGTAATTCAACCACATATTAAAATTTTAAATGTTACCAAAAAAGAGTTATTTAAATCAATCTTGTTAGGAATAGTGAAATCCAAGAATATGTTTTAAGTAAACAACAATTTTGTTTTGACAGCACCGCCTGTGCTTACATAAGACATTAACATCAGAGAAAATGCCAAGGGTGTATGGGGCACGCCCTGTGCTGTCTATACCACTCTTCTGTAAATCTAAAACTGTATTAATTAAAACAAAAAGGAAATGACAAGTTAATAAAAATAAAACTGTGTTTCAATACTTAATTTAAAAAATTAAAGTACATGTTGAGGGCAACTGGCAATATCTTGATATGAACTAGATCCATTGAATTATTGTTTACCCACTTAGGGGAAAAAGTGGTAGTGTGAACATAGAATAGAATTTTCTTATTTTCAGGAGAAACATGCTGAAGGAAAAATTTATGTGTAGAGAGATAAGCAAATGTGGCAAACTTTTAACAACTGTTGAATGTAGGTAGAAGGAATATATTTTTTCATTGCTTCAAAATTGTGTGTTTTCTTTTCCCAAAAGATACCAAGAAAAGGCAGAAAAAAATCGAAAGTCTTTCCTGGTAGTGTTCTCATGTTAAATAGTTTGTGATGACCTGCATAGTAACGTAACACTTAAAAAAAATTTCATCAGAAATTGCAAATTTTTAAAATTTTGGTGTTTTATAATTGGAAATATAGAAATTTAAACCATTATATACTTAAGCAAGATGCAAGAATGAAATTTGTGAAGACTTCTATGTGGGTGGTGTATGGGAAATAAAGCAATCATCCAGCATGAAAAACTCACACTGCACCATTTGGTGAAAGTCAAGCCTGCACATCCATATGTTATTTAGAAACAGCTAAGATAATTTCCAATATTTATATTGCTTGGAAATATTCTCACATTCTCTTTTTTGGGTAGGGAAAAGTGAGCCTTTGAAATCTCTGGGTATTTCAGTAAAAAAATAAATGGTGACTGAGCTGAGACAAAAACCATCATTTTTTGGTGAAATAATTTCTCCACAATATGTGTGTGTATGTGTGTGTGTTAATGTTTTCAAAATTGTAGTCATGATATCTACATAAGAAAAATGTTTTACAATATTATCAATGACATTGCTAATATATATATATATATATATATATGTGGTATATATTTAACTTATTATAATTAACTTTGCTAATTACTAGAAGAATTCCCTTTAGAGTTCTAGTACAATGATTCATTCATCTAGGCATGTTTCAATTGTACAAGGAAAACTACTACATTCAGTAAACACTTTCGTATTGAAAATGATTCTTCCTTTCATTCATGTACAATAATAAAATTTTATTATGTACATAACATAATAAAACATGGAAAATAAAATCTATAGACAATTCACAATTTCATTCATTAATAGATTTTTATGTCCTTAACTCCTGCCTGTGAATGAAAACTTATAAACTTATGTTTATATTTATTAAAATGAAGTAGAAAAATTTCAGATGACTCAAAATTTGGAATAAAATTAGTTAAGGTTAATAAAGAAACAAATGTTCACAAATGCATAATACTCTGCTTAGAAGATGGTAATAGAGGATTGGTTAACCTAAAATTAGCTGTGATTTAGCTATTATTTAGCTTTTTAATGTTGAGCTTCTGGTGTTCTCTGCTATGTCACCATAGTCAAACCAATCACAAGGCAAGCCCATGTTGAAGGAGGTAGAATTGATTGTGCTTCTGCATAGAACAATTTGCACCCATACCACAAAGGGACACCCACCAAGGGAGCGAGCTTCCTTAAGGAGCATTATTTTATTACTACACGGTATAAATCAAGTGACAGCTCAACCCAGTGCCTTTTGAAAGATAAAGCCCACAAGGTTTTAACTTCATGCTGAGACATAAAAAGCATTCTGTGGGGTTAACAGCCTTGTCCCTCCACAATTTTTAAAGACCGTTTCTGTGAAAGGAGGGTGCTTTCTTCTTTTCATAATATAAAATTAGCTCTTCTGAAATGCTGAAGTCTCAGTTATAAAGGAATTCAAGACAGTACTAGGAGATATTTTAAAAGATAATGAAATGGGAAATATTGGCATAATTTAGAGAATAGAATTTTATTTATTCCTTTCTTTTTTTAGCTTTTTTTAATTTTAAAGAAAATAGTACAAAAAAAAAGAACAATGGTGAAATACAAACAACCCAAAGCGAGGACACTAAAATGACACAAATGATCGGGATGAACAGAGGTCGTTACTCATTACACAATGTTATCTGCAACAAAGATGCTCAGATTACCAGATGTAAGACTAGAAGATTGATCAAGTCATTAAAGAGAATAAGAAAATAATGATTTTAGAGAACTTTAGAGACTATATTCATAAGTGAAATAAATCGGACCCACATGTGTAAATATCACATTGTCTCATTGTCTCCTTGGTGTAAGAACATGAAAGAGTAAATGAAACCCAAAATGTACAAGAGATAATAAGAAAGGGAAAGAAATTGCTCAAAGGAAGGAACAACTGGGATGAGGGAAACAAAAAGAAAATACTTTGAATGGCATTTTATATATATATATATGGATCAGTGACGTAACTGTACCTTTGGCGTCTGACGATTTGTTGGGGGAAACAGTTAATGATTACAAGTTTTTTTTTCTATTTTAGAATTTTAAATAAATTATTCATTTTGAAAGGTTTATGAGTATCATGACTAAACATGTGAAGGACTAGCAAAACAGTCTGTTCCTTTTTTCTTAACAAAAGCAAGTCTGATGTGTCTGTAGCGAACCGACCAATGATTCGGTAAACAAGGGAGGAAGACCTGAAGCCTGTTCTGCACTGTATTATAATATGTTCAAAATTACAAATTGACGGCCAGCGATGTAGCTCAGTGGCACAAGCATCTTCCTGGCAAGTACAAGGTCGTGAGTTCGATTCCCAGCACCAGAAAAAAAAAAAAATTGCAAATTGCTTTCCCAAAGTATACATTATTTTATGACCTAGATCCAGTACCCATTTATTGAATACTTCGAATACTTTGGATACTATTCCTTAATATTTATTTCTAATCTTCACCAGTGGAAAAGAGATAGCATCACACGCATTTATTGCCTTCCAACAAAAGAGGAAAATGGAGCACAATACTAGTTATTTAGCCAAGCTAAGGGGTGGCGTGGAACCCTAAAACCCTATTCTGAAGCATTTTGTCCAGTTCTTGTGTCATGACTGAAGCCCTGAAAAGTTTGTCGGAACAATCATTCTCAAGTGCAATGAATATTTTTGAGAACTATTCCCTTTGCTGATTAAAGACAAGAATAAGGCAGTTTACTTTAAAAGGCCTTTCAGATAAACAACTAAAGTGTATTTAATGCTAATTATCGATGTAACATACAGTAGAGGGATGCTCTTGCGTATGTTTTTCCATTTAATTCACAAAGTTATCCACAAAAAGAACAGTTTTAATTTTAATTTTCAGTTTAGGAAATAGACAACACACCCATGTAGAATCATCTCAGATCACTTATGTCAGAATTTCTGTAATGAGTATTTTTAAAAATGTTCCAAAGGCACAGTAATATGCAGACAAGGTTGAGAGCCGTTATACACTTGTACTTTTTTAAAAAAGACTTGGTTATGCCATTTGTGGTAGGGCTGGAATGTAGGAGACACTGAAAGTTGCAGATAACAGATCCATGGTTTTCTCATCTCTATTTAAAAATTCTCAAAGGTTAGAATTTTGTATTTGGATATAATGTACTACTGAGTATTTTTTTAAATGTGAGCCTATCTTTTCAAAAAAATATATTTTATTGATATATTACTAAAATTTAATACATTTTGAAGCTTTAAACTATTAAAATGAAATACAGTAAAAAGCACATCATGGTCACGGTATTTGTAGAAAAACACCATGCTCATAAATTCCTTCCTGGAAAAAATAGTGTATATCATCAAACAAAGCATTAAAAAAAAAAAAAAATGCTACCTTTTGGCTCAGTTTCCTATCAGTTGAAAGCAAAATGTCCAGTGATCAATTCTTTTACAACTCTGGCCTCCACTAAAAGTTTTCATGTATCCTTTTCTTGGATTCCTTTCAAATTCCATACCCCCAAATAAATCATTTTAATATATTATTCTATTGTTTGGTAAACTTATATGTATTGTAGCCTCAGGTATAATCCATGTGTAAACTTAAGAACAAATGAGTATTTAAAAGCTATTTTTCTATTAGGTACAAATACATCATTATTATTTACTTAAAAAGGAACCCAATACATTCTGATGCTAAAATTAGTGCATTTTAAAAATACTAGACTCACCCAAAAATATTTTCTGTCTGCATATTAACATGAAGAACTTATTCTACAAGTACATGATTAAAAAGAAAACTCTTCAGTGTCAAAGATGTATTTGTTAAATTGCAATGGGTTTGAGGGAGTAATTGAAAGGCTCTCTTCAAGATAAAAACTTACCAGCAAATTTGATATGAAATTTATTTTCAGGCTTTAGTATCTGGACATACAAAGGGCAATTAGGAGCAAAATCTTTTACAGCCCATGCTCTCAAAATAGTCTGGTGATCCTAAAAGGAAAAAAAGAACACTTCATGTACCTTGGGATAAATTTACTTGTCTGTACTAAAGAAAGTAAAAATAATCAAGCAATCAGTCCATTAAATGGTCCCACACCCAGTTAAACATTAGCACACACAATAATTCATTGCAAGAACTCATTCTTGAGAACATAAATTATTTCAATACAGGAAGTAACATACCTAATACAATCAATGCTAATTGCCTATAATTATAAAATTAGCAGAGATTATGAAAGGATTTTGCTCATAAACTCTGTGTATCCCCATGTCTTCAAGATTTCTACCTAGTTTGTCTTTCAGTATGAGTTTCCTATTCAAAAGTTTTTGCACATCAAAAGAAATCACCTACAGAGTGAAAGGAAAACCCACAGAGTGGGAAAAAATATTATCCCACTGTCCCTCAGACAAAGAACTTCTACCTAAAGCATATAAAGAACTAAAAAATATCAAGCCTGCCAAATTCAAAGACCTAATCCAAAAATGGGCATCTGAGATGAATACACACTTCTTAGATGAAGAAATACAAATGGCAAATAAATATAGGAAAAAATGTTCAGCATCACTGATCATTCAAGAAATGAAAATTAAAACAACACTGAGATTCCATCTCTCCCCAGAAAGAGTGGCTGTCATCAAGAAATGAACCAATAACAAAAGCTGGTGGGACTGTGGGGGAAAAGGAAACTCTTCCACTGTTGGTGGGAGTATAGACTGGTACAACCACTATGGAAATGAGTGGGGAGATTCCTCAAAAACTAGGATTGGATGTCCCGTTAGACCCAGCTATTCTTCTGGGTATTTTCCCAGAAGAATGTAAAACGTTATACCACAGGGATATATGTGCACCCATGTTTATAGTGGTACAATTTATAATAGCTAAAACTTGGAAACAACTCAAATGCCCATCAAATAAGAAATGGAAAAAAAAGATGTGTTATGTTTATACAGTGGAGTACTATTCAGCTATAAAGAATGGTAAACTCAGGCTTTTATAGGTAAATGGATGCAACTTGAGAACATACTCAAAAGTGAAATAAATCAGACTCACACATGTAAACACCGTATTGTCTCCCTTGTGTAAGAATCTGAAAGAGTAAGTAAGATCTAAAACATACAAAAGACATTGTAAAAGGGGGAGAAACCACTCAAAAGAAAAGAAAAACTGAGATTGGGTAAAAGAAGAATAGAAGGTTAAAGAAAAAAAAAAATATATATATATATATATACCACAAGGTAGCTAAGATAATTATACTACTAATTTCTATTAGTTCATCAGAAAGAAAGGTTTGTGCTTATATTAATTTGCCTGTGTCTTGTAATCTGAGCAACTACTTTGAAGATAACAATAGGCAATATATTAAACATTGTTAATCTCCTGTTATTGTGTTTTGAAATTCTGTATTGTTGTTTTTGCGGGTTTTTCTCTTGAAAATAAAATTGAAAAAAAGAAAGGAGTATCTAGATAAAATTAAAATGATTTCTCAAAAAAATTTCTGTGAGTCAATAGCTTACAGAACTGGAGCACAACTACTATAGGACTCAATCTTCATAGTATTAAAGAATTTAGAAAGATTGTCAAAGGCAAACACAGTGGCCATATATGTAGCTAACACCTTAGCCTACTTTTCCAGTGCAACTGTAATGATAAAAGGATTTTAGATGTGCTAGGAAGGGCATGTAGAGAAAAAAGTGCTCAGATATAGTAAAGTATATTGAAAAATTATGACACTACGACTAAAAATGAGACTCCAAGTCATGCTTAACAGGAAATCTTCCACACAGCACTCACCTCATAAAGAATTATTAATAAATTGAATAAACTAAGGCAAATTATTAAAGTTTGTATATATAAATACATATAATAGTACATATATGTGTGTTCATATATGTATATATATGGATATATTATGTATACTCACACATTATGGTGCTGGGATTAAAAGCTAAGACATTTTTTAACAGGAAGCACAAAGATATTCTAGAGCAGCACTGTTAATGTAGTAGCATATACCCCATCCTGATGTCCAGATTTTTGGTTGTTTTGTGCTTCTGTTTGTTTTTGTTTTTGAGACAAAGTCTTGGTGTGTAGTTCAAAAGGCTGACCTTAAACTCACTATGTAGTCCAGGCTGGCCAGGGAACTCACGGAGATCCTCCTGCCTCAGCCTCCTTAATTCCCCACTGCTGGTATTACAGGAGTGTACCACCACACCTGGAAGTTCACTTTAATTTAAATTAATCTCATTTAGTTTCATTTAATCTAGCTAAAAATAACTCACTCTGTGAGGTGTTTGGAGAGGCAGCTTAGGGGTGTGGTGATTGGGTCAAGAGTTCTTCATACTGGCAAGATTCATGATCTTCTTGTAGAGACCCTAGAGACTTTCTAAGCCCTGCAGACATGTAAGGGCACAGACAGAGGAGAGAAGACAGTCCTCTCCGGACACTGAGTCTGACAGTACACTGACCTTGCTTCAGAGTCTGAAGAGCTGCGAGATATAAATTTCTATTATTTATAAACCACACCTCTATCGAATTTTGTTACAGCAGCCCAGACTAAGGCAGTGACGTTAATTACACAACAGCTGGTGAATAGGGAGAACAGCTGCAGTGGACGATGTGAAACTTCAGCCAAGCACTGAAACCCTGACGTTGCCTGAAGTGCTACTGACATTCATCAAATGTATATATGTTAGTTTAAGTAACATGTTTGTAAGTCTGTAGTGGGAAAAGTAGAGATAATTTAATGGCACATTGTTGTTTCTTTCACCAGAAGTATAAAATTTAATGGAAAGGTAAAAATGAGGGGAAGCCAATGTACCTCTTTTTTTTTTTTTTTTGGGTATGGGAAATTGAATTCAGGACCTTGCACTTTCCAGGCAGGTGCTTATGCCACTGAGCTGTATCTCCAGCCCCAATATATCTCTTGAAACTTTATTTTATTTATTTAGGTTGTTTTAAAGATAATAGGCAATTTTAGAATTATTGTGCTGCTTTGCATCTCAATATTGAGCTGGACTTCCATAAGTTAGAGTTCCTTATTTGCGAAAGCAGAGACCCCATAGCTCACAGGACTGTGCTGCTAAAATAGATAGTACATGTAAAACTCTCCATTGGGTTAGCAGTTAGTTAATATTAAGTAAATGTACTTGTTCTTATGTGAGTCATCTCAATCTTAGAAATAAAATCATTTAAAATAAAAGATGAAGAACAAGGATGAATTTCCTATCAAGATTTTAAACTGAAGTTTGCGTGCTGACATCAGCAAGAAATATCTCACTAATAGAAGAGGGAATTCAGCATGCTAGGAGATGTACCAGCAACACAGCAGAGCAAGCACTTCATCCACTGTCCTTCTTGAAAATAAGTTTAAAGTCTGCATAAAAACCTCTAAAACAACCACAGAAGGGCTTTAAAAAATGAGCACTGGCAGGCCGATGTTGCCAGGAAATTTTGTCATAATTCTGTGCTGCTGCTCTGACCCGAGGGCGGCTGTGGTTAATACAGCCATAGAGGCAGGCGACAGCTCCGCTGCAAATGTGCCAAAAGCACGGAGTGGGGCCCGGAGTGATCACACACACTGTAAAGTTAGAAGAAGTGAGAGGCAAAGGGAAGCCACAAATTATCGTCATAAATTTAAGTATCTTTGACTAACCCATGAACCATGCATATCCGAAGAATAAATATGATCTGAACATGAACCACTGCCAACTCCAGAAGTGACAAAGTTTGCCCTCTGAGTTGAGCAAAATTAAAACAAGAACATAAATACTTTCTGGAGGAATACAAAGGATGGAAAGCTCCACTATACCCAAAATGCAATGCAAACTCACTCCGTGTGTGAAATGCCAAGAAAATGTGCCCTGTTTTCATGGAAAGCAAACAAAATGATAACCAAAAAATTTTAGTCTCTAGGTGATCTAGGTGTTGTATTAATAGAATAAGACTAAAAGCTAATATTAGATTTATGATCAGAGGTATTGGAAAATATACTAGAAAAATAAAAATAGAAAATTTCAGCAATTAAAAAATATTTAAAATTAAATAGAAGAACCTAATGTTTCTGAAAAATATTTACTGGGTGGGCTTTGAAGAAAAATGGAATTGACGGAAAACCTAGTTAGTGAAATTGAATGCAATCATTGATCAATACAGTTTATCTGATACAAAAACGAACAGAAAAAGAAAGTTTTTAAAAAGAGCAAAGCACAAAGTCCAGACACTTGTGAAACAACATAAAAAGGCCTTAAATATTTAATTCAATTCCCAAGAAGAAAACAGGAGAAAAAAAGAAAATGGTTTGAAGAAACATAGCTGGAAACTTCCCCATTTATGAATTGGAGCTCAGGAAACTCTGCACCATTTGGTAGCGCCCACAGAGAAGAGGCAGAGGGCCAGAACTCTCCTCTCAGGTCAGGAAACCGTGGAGAAGGAAGGGGCAAGGAGGTCAAGGGCCTGAAAATGACCATGATGTGTTACAGGCATGTAGCAGCTCCCCAAAGCAAACCCTACTGTTCTGTGCTGCAGGCATAGCCTAATATTTTTACAAAATCAAGACAATAGTAACTTGCCTAAGCCAAGAGAGAAAGGGAGGGAGGGAGGGAGGGAGGGAGGGAGGGAGGAAAGAAAGAAAGAAAGAAAGAAAGAAAGAAAGAAAGAAAGAAAGAAAGAAAGAAAGAAAGAAAGAAAGAAAAAGAGAGGGAAGAGAGGGAGAAAGAGGTTAAGGCAAACATGGTAAAATACTGTGAAATTCAGAATAATGGAAAAACACACAAAAACCCTCTGAGGGCAGAATTTTACATCAAGTGAAAAACTATGCAAAGAAGAGGGAACCTTTTAAAATAAATAAATCCAATATAACATATTGCCCTTACTATCATACTATAAGAAAAGCATAAAAAACACTCTTTAGCCTTAAGAAAAATGATACCAGGTGGAAAATTAGATAGAAAAATCAGACTATGGGAAATGATTAATGTATGAGTGACTCTAAAATATATAAATATGTATAAGGAAAACTTCTTAATACTGTTTTGTGAAGGTTTTAATGTGTAGGTATATTTATTACACCTAATAACCATAACACAAAGGAACGTACAAACGGAATGTATGAGGAGTTTCTCATTTTAACCAGCGGTATAACACGAGAAGATGAGGATTTCTGTTCCTTACTTCCCCTCTCTCCATGGTTTAATGATTTGTGATGAGAACTGACAGAAGACAGTTAGTGAAAATTGAATGCAATCATAGGTCAATAAAATGTATCTGACAGAAAAAGGAAGCGGAAGCCTTGTGCTGCAAGCCTAAATTTCCAAAATAAGTATCAAAAAGTTACTATAGATCTGGTTCTTATGACACAAGTTTTGCTTTCTGAAAAGTTTATTTGTACAACTTACTCTTCTTATTTTATCTGAGCCTTGCAGCATTTCACTTGCAAAGGATTGGCTCTCAGATCATTCATTTTTGGCTCATCTGTACAATGTCCTAGGCTGTCTTTTGACCTTCTTAACCCAACCTCAACTCACTTTCCTGCTGATAGTTCTTCCTTTTCCCAAAAGATGACACCATCAGATGACAAATCCTCCATTTCTCTGATTTATTTTCCCTACATTAGCTGGTTCTCTGGATTCGTTGATTACAGTCTCTAAATATCGCTATAATATGTCGTTTCTTTCCAAGTATTGTAATATTTCCATTTCTCTCTAGCCCTAGTACCACTTATGGGATGGGACAAGGGAAACAGCCTGTAGGTCAGCCTATCTCAAGTTCATGAGGTTTGTTTCACTATTTATTATTCTTGTCACGGGTAGTATCTTTTCAAACTAAAATCTAATTATATCAACTGCTTAGAAATGTAAAGGTTTCTTTACTTTTAGTATCTGATCCAAATTCCTAAATAAATGTTATGAGACCCTTTATTAAACTCTCCTCAAACGACTTCCCCAGGCTTTATCTTCTTTACTCCAGGGATAACACACATTGTCCCTTCTTGAGGCTGTAGCATTTCTGACAAGGGGTGGTTTGTCCAACACATGTATTCCTGACTAGAACCTACCCATCAGACCTCTTATTCCTGTGGAATTAGTCACTTATTAAGAAGCCCTTTCCTCTGACTGCTATAAGCTAGGACTGAAATTCATGTTAGTTTGTACCATTATAATCTGCATTTGCCATCTCATTCCACTAAACTTACATGTACTTTACTATTTTTAACTTGTTCTTCACTGAACTCTGAGCTCTACTAAGGCAAGGGCCAGCCCTAGATCATCCCTGACACCTACTGCTCCTTTTCACTTCACAGATGTATACCAAAACAAAATATTTACTTCATAGCGATTTGGTGAGCATTAAAAGCAAAACGAGATACAGAAAAAGCATTTGACAAAGTCATGATAAAAGCCTACAGAAAATTGGAATAGATTGTCTTTATCTCAATCTAATAAAAGTCATCTATGAACAACCAAGAGTCAGCAACATTCTAAATGATCAAAAAGTGAACGCTTTCATTCTAAAATCAGGAACAAGATAAGGATGTACACTATCACCACTGCTATTCAATATAGTTCTGGAAACATTGGTCAGAACAATTAGAAATGACAAGAATAAAAGTAATAATGATAGGAAAGGAAGAAGTTAAATTATAATTACTTCCAGGTACCATGTTATGCTGCTTAGAGGACCCCAAAAACTCCAAAAAAGACTTCTGAATTTAATAAACAGAATTAGTAGTACAGCTGGACACAAAGTCTACATTCAAAAACAAACAGCATTCCAGTACACAAATAACAAACTCACCGAGGAAGAGATTAGGGGAATGACACCTTTTACAATAGCATCAAAACCAAAGTAACATCTAGGAATCAATCTAACAAAGGAAGTAAAATATCTCTACATTAAAAACCACAGTACTCTGAAAAAGGAGATCAAAGATTATATCAAAAAATGGAAAGATATCCCTTGCTCTTGGGTGGGGAGAATTAACAGAGTGAAAAAGTCACTTCCAAAACTGTTACACAGATTTGATGCAATCCCAATCAAAATACCATTAGCATACCTCACAGAACTAGAGGAAACATTCCTAAAATTCCTTTGGAACCAAAAGAGACCTGTAATAGCAAAAGCAATTCTGAGCAAAGAAGGCAAGTCAGGAGACATCACATTCCCTGACTTGAAATAATACTTCAGAGTTACTGTGATTTTAAAAAAAGAACAACATGGTAATGAGAAAAAACAAAAAGACCTGAGGATCAGTGGGACAGAGCGGAAGATGCAGAAACAACTCCAAACACACCCAGTCACCTGATCTTTTTTTTTAAGACAAAAAAATGGAGACATATAAACGAGAATAACACAAAAACCATACAGAAAATACTAAATTATAGAGATGATAGTAGGGAATTGGCAGTGGATGTTGTATTACATAATGTTATCTTTGCATTTGTTAAAACAGAAACAATAAAGGAAATACTAAATTATGGAGAAGATAGTAGAGAATTAACACTGGATGCTGTATTACATAATGTTATCTTTACATTTGTTAACACAAAAACAATACAGGAAATACCAAATTACAGATAAAATTGTAGGGAGTTGACATTGGATGCTGTATTACATAATGTTGTCTTCATCTTTGTTACTCAGTTACACAAATGATGGCTCATTCGATTAATCAGTTTTCTCACTTCATCTCCATTGTTCTACCACTTAATGTCGACTTCCTAGTGGTAATAACTGTACTTTTTGGTTTATTTACTCCCTCATGCTCTCATATTGGGAAGAGACTTGGCTGCTTCAAATTATGCTGTATAAAACATGGGTGTTCACAAATTGCTATGGCAGGAGAAGCACCTATCCTCAAAGACAGTAACTGGCAAGCCCTCACAGACATAGGGTGTCCAGTCGAGTAGGCAGGGTTACACAGCGAACAGTGAGGCTCTGCCTGGATATGTCGCGTCTGAGTCCAGAGGCTCAGGTGAGTCTTCAGGGCCACTCTCCCAGACCACCGGGTTCCGCCCCGGGGTGCTGCTCCCGGGGCCGGCAGAGCCCCGGGCTCCTGATCTTTGACAAAGAGGCTAAACACATTCACTGGAAGAAGGATACCCTCTCTAATAAATGGTGCTGGAAATATTCGGTTTGCACACGTGGAAGAATAAAACTAGACCCATATTTGTTACCATGCACTAAACTAAAATCAAAATAGATCAAGGATCTAAATAATAAAACAGAAACGCTAAATCCGGTGGGGGACAGAATAGATAGAACACATAGGTGTAGCCAAAGACGTCATGAGCAAATGCCCGCTGCACAGGAGCTATCTCAAAGAATCAACGACTAGGACTTCACCTTATTAAAAAAAGCTTCCCCACAGCAAAGGAAATCATCAACAAAGTGAAAAGAAAACCCACAGAGTGAGATAAAATTCATGCCAGCTGTTTGTGAGACAAAGGACTAACATTTAGGACATATAAAGGGCTGAAAAAAGTCAACCCTCCAAATTCAAAGATCCCATCCAAAAAAGGGCTTCTGATATGAATAGACACTTCTCAGAAGGAGTACAGACAGCAAAAAGATATACGAAAAACTGTTCAACATCACTGGTATCTCGAGAAATGCAAATTGAAACAACGTTGAATTCCATCTCACTCCAGAAAGAAGGACTATCATCAAGAATACTAATAACAAATGCTGGTGGGACTGTGGGTAAAAGGAGTGTAGACTGTTGCAACCACGGTGGAAGTAAGTGTGGAGAGTTCTTGAAAACTCAGGATTAGTGATCCCATTTGACTCAGCTATTCCCCCTCTGGCACCTACCCAGAAGAATTAAATTCATTACACC
Organism: Dinomys branickii; assembly: GCA_004027595.1. NCBI lineage: Eukaryota > Metazoa > Chordata > Mammalia > Rodentia > Dinomyidae > Dinomys > Dinomys branickii. The sequence continues at coordinate 2,963 of PVLD010008871.1, read as the reverse complement.
ATAGTAATATATGTGCACCGGTGCTTCTACTATACTGTTTGTAATAGCTAAATCTTGGAAGCAACACAAATGCCTATCAACCAATGAATGAATTCAAAAGATGCTTTTAGATAGTGGAGTATCATTCAGCCATAAAGAAATATAAAATTTAGACAGGCTTTTAGAGTTTATGATTGAGTCATGGGTGTGAATCCCACACCCTCTCTGGGGCAGATAGTGTGTATATGTAAGAGAGAGGAAGAGGCTGCTTGCCACCACTCCTCCTTTTTGCTCTTGTTGCTTTTGCTGTCTTCTGCCCCCAAGAAGAGTTGCCCTCTGCCATGTGCCACTCTGCCTTGGAGCCAACTGAACATGGACTGAAACCTCCACAAACTGTGAGCTCAATAAACCTTCCCTTTCTTAATTTTGGGTGTCAGGCATTTTGTCCCAGCAATGGGAGAAAAGTAACCAAAACAGAGAGGAATGCGAATGGGAGAAAAGAGGAATCAAGATAGATCATGAACAGGTGCAAATTCCCTATAATGAATGTGGTCATTCAGTACACCTAAACTATACCAATAAACTCAACTAATGAATTTCCTTTATAAAGGGAACATCTGGACCACAGAAAATATTTAGTAAATATATTCAATGGATAAACAAATGACATTTTTGTTCTAAAGGCCTAAAAATCTTGTTTTTTAAAAAATATTTTACGTCCGCCAAGATAGAATGAACATCAATAATCCCATGAGTAAACCATTAAATGATAAAATAAAAGAGTAACATACTATGACACAAGGGTCAGGTGAATAATTGTTATGGTTTACATGTGGACATCCCCTCAAAGCCTCATGAGGTCAGGAGAGGGACTTTAGAAGGTGACAGGATTACAGGGAATCATGTCTGACTTGTTAGCAGGTGAGGTCTGGTCAGAAGGCGTGAGTCCCTCTGCATTCAACCTACAAAGGGTTTACCTCCCTCCTTGGCCCTTCTCTCATCTCTCTCTGCTTCCCACCTCATGCCATGATCTGCTTTCCCGAACCATATTCTTGTGCCATGAAATCCTGCCTTGGAGACAGCCAACTGGACCGAAAGCCCTAGAAGCAGTCAGCCAAGTTAAACCTGTCCTCCTCTAATTCCAGGCTGCTGAGGAATGTGTCTCAGCTATGAAGGGACCAGGAGATAAACGGAAAAGTAGTATTTTGCTAAGCATATAAAAAAACACAGAAACAAGATTATTTATTTATTTTTTAAAAGTAGAAGGTGAGACAGATTGAAGTTTTCTTGTTGATGAATTTATACTGAAATAAGGCATTTTGTATTTCTAACCCCCAAATACTGGATGCATTGGTGAGGATCACTGGGAATGAACAAACTCGAATAACAAGGGAAGGTAACGTGCTGCATTAGGGGTTCATCTCGGTACCTCCTACTGCTGTTGCACTGCTCTACATAGATGGACTATGGCTACTATTACTACTATGAAAACTCCATTTCACCTAACGTCCCTTTGCCTAAAAATCTAATGTGCTGAAAATGTCTCCACAAAATGCAACCTTTTTTCTGCAAGTACGTAAAAGTTATTTGTGGTGTTCTATGGGCTTAGATAAATCACTTTATTAGGGACTGAAACACTAAAATTAAGATGACTCATCAAAAACTAAGACATTTTGGATGAAATTTTATACATGAATTATGCACCACTGCTCTATGAGACTTTGTTGTTGTAATTAGATTCTCAAAAGGAGTACATGAACCAAAAATGTCACGACAGTGATATTATCAAAGGTCACTTTTGACCCAATTTTCACTTTATGAAATACGTCTGTACATAGCAACAAACATAATTATTTTATAAATTGAGCATATCTCATTATCTATTTTTAAATTCACTAAAATATGCAGCAAGACTGAATTACAAAATTAAAATTAACTTATACAAATAAATCTTTACCATAAATATAAGCAATTCAATAAAATAAAACATTTTCAAAACAGAGAAAAAGGTCTTGTAGAAAAGTGAAGCAATCTCTTTGGAGAAATGCTTACTGAAGTTATTTTTCATTCAGTTTATATACTTATTTATCTGTTGCTATTAAATTTCACCAGTTCCTTACATGATTTTGAAATAAATCCTTTATTAGATATATGATGTTCAAATTGTCTTCACCCATTCTGCAGTTTACATTTCAATCTTGATTTTCTCCTCCCTTCCTTCCTCCCACCCTCTGTCTCTCTTCTTTCCTTCCTTCCTTCCTCAAATGCAATTTTTTTCATTTGATCCAATCACATATGTGTCTTTATTATTTTTTTGCCTGAGCTTCTGGTATATCCAAGAAACCAATGCTAAAAGGAATATCAAAAGTCTTGTTCTGTTTCTTTCTAGGAATTTTACAATTCTCTTATGCTGAGTAATATATGTTCTAAGGGTTCCAATTTCTTTCCTTAATTTTTATATAGATATCCATATTTCCCAATGAGAATTGAAGAGACTATCTTTCCCCCACTGGTTATTCTTGGGAACTTTGTCAAAGATTAAGTGACTTTATGGGTATGGCTTCATTTGTAAACTCTTTATTCTGTTACATTGGACTATGTATATGTACATGATCATGCTGGCAATATATTATTTAAATAACTAAACTTTGAAATATATTTTTAAATTGGAAAGTGTGTTTCCTCAAGCTGTCTTCTTTGTCAAGATCGCTTGGCTATTTGGGGTGTTTTTGTGGTTTTGTATGAATTTTAGGTTTGTATTTACTATTTTTGTTTAAAAAGAACAAGACAAAGCAAGTGTGGTTTTAATGAAAAGAGCATTCATTGTGAATGTATAGGTCACTTTGGATACTATTGACTCTTTTTTTTTTTATTTTAGAAACATAAAAGTACAAAAACATATTGAAAAACAGACACCCATTATCACAGAAAATAGTACAATCACAACCAATCTACAGACAAGGTGATATGGTCTCAACAGTAGT